>JABCKU010000355.1:0-12742 GCA_018221655.1 Myochromella boudieri | reverse complement strand
GGCGGACATTTTGTACAACTGATACGCACATTTGTAACATAGTGAAAGTGGGAAATACAAAAGGAAATTCATGCTGGTTAACGCCACAGCTCCAATGAGGATGCACAGGTAGCACGAACATAAAACAATGTACCCAGCCCGTTTTGAGGCACTCGATTTATCGGAAGTTAGAGAGAGCAGGTTTAATAGAGTATTCGAGAGTTGCTCGGACCTAAGGATTTATAAATGAACAGGGACAGTCGGTGATGTAGCATAGGCTATCAGAAAGATGAGCCTGATCATCGTATTCATTTTGAGGATGTAGGGACGCCATATGCAAGTCGTAAAGGATGATAGGGTATCGAAATCACTTCGTATCCTGGTGGAGTGAAGGTACCGGAACATCGAGCCTCAAACGTCGCTGTCATGGTGTGCGCAAGGCATAGGGAGGGTTCTGGGTGCTATAGTACACCTTCGTGCACGTAGCGGCTCGCATGAAAAGCATTTGATGTGGCTTATTTAGGATCTGACGTTGAGCAGAGTCTTATGCCGGTCGTGTTCTGTTCAGGCGAGCTAGAGCCATAAGTCAATAAAATATCCAAATATGACCACCAGTCTATCCATGAGAGCCGGTCGACGCCGTGGCCTGTTGAAGCCTGCAGGTTGCCTACAGTTGAATCGTCTTCGGGAAAGGTAAAGCGACTTAAAGAGGCCCTAAATAGCAAACAAATAACGTTTGGCAACTTCAGCAAATCTCGTCTAGGATTCGGAAAAAGCAGGAAAAAGTGGTGACCCCATAGCAGACCTCACATGACTGGGCATGATCTAACAAAACCGGCAATTCCCGTTCGCCACAATCATGTTTGGTTCTCACGATGTACATCCTTTTTCACCTCATATCACCCTCCCTCGAGCGCGCCATTGTGCAACTTGACCATGTCGTTCTTATCATGATCTATCGTTCATTTTACTGCTAGCTCTTCACCAACAAACGTTTTGAGCCGCTCCTCCATTTCGCTCATTCATGATGCCGATATCAACCTGGCGTATTTGGTCCTCATCTCGCCTTTTCTCATAGTCGTGATCTAGTGATCATAATAGTACGCCACCTCCTACAGTTCATCATCACCGTCAGCCTCATCTATCTCATGCACAGACACTAGGCACAGGCCGAACCGCGACATCTGTCTATGTACTGTCTTTCAAGGCCATGACATTTCGTGTGTTACTTCCAGTTTCTTCCTGGCGCTCCTCGCTAATGGTATCGTTCCAGAGCAGACGGGTATCAGCGGGATTTCGAAGAACTGGTTCATAGTTTGTTTCGTCCCTGTATGCACTATCTCAAACTCCAATACCCTTTACCAGGCCAATTCACTGGCTCACACCTGGTTTTGGCCATCATTGTAACGTACATCAGACTATTGTTCACAGTGAGTTCTTCATCACCGTTTCCACCCCCCTTTCTAACTGTATCTATATCCAGGCCTCAAATTCACGCTATGTCCCTCCTTACGGCTATAGTGGGGCTTCCTCCCATGTCGAGTGTCATCGAGGTAACCACGTCTATCCTTCTTTCGTTTCCACTTTTTCTAATGGTTTTTCATGGCAGCCCTGTCCCGCCATTGATCCTTCTTTCATCCGTTCAGGGCTTACGTTGCACCCCCAGCTTTTTGGCCATAAGTTCGATGGTATGTTGGCAGGTGTGCTCTGATGTGAGACATGATTGTATGCGTGACGCGTCAAACCACACTGAAGTGGTTACTCGAATGAACCCACCATTCTGTTCAGGCTAAACGTGGAAGGAGTTCAGAGCCTCAAGGGCGTCCCTTCATTTGAGGCTTTCCCTGAATCTCCTTGTTCGCCACGTTAAATCTGGTTCGAACAGGCGGGTGATGTTGTTTCTGTGATCCCACAAACGATGTCATCTCAGCCCTTGTTTGCTTTTTATTACTAGTTGGTGTCCATACCTATGATGCCATCCTTGACGCTCCGCTTTTCGCTGGTCACGGGTAGCATCGTTGTTTGGCTCTGAACGTCAAGATGCGTGGATGGTCTAGAGGAAGCCTGCATTTCTCCCCTCGTGGGCATGCCTCCGTAAAAGTGCGGGCTCTGGCTGTGTAGCCATCGCAGCCCTATGTCCCATCGAGTTTCTTCTGGTTCTAATTCGTCTATGATGCTAGAGTGATAATGTCGACGTCGGCCGGGTTGAAGTTTTGCACCATAAAGTTGCACCATAAAGGCGTCCCTCTGCAGGATGTTCCCCAGCGAATCAGTTGTTACATCGCGTTCTCTTTCGAACATCGAAAGGAATGGGTTTTTTTACAGCGGTTGTGTATTTCGCAGCTGTCAACGTTCTACTTCAGGTGCTGAAGTAGTGGACATCGATTTTTCTAGACGATCCGACCCCGCTGCCCTCTTTGTCTTACGTTGATTTACAATCTTTAGAATGCTAATCATTTTTCCTCACTGTTTTCTCAACATCATGTTTGAGTGGCACATCAGATTGAACGTAAAAGGTCTTAACCAACCTAACTTCAATGCCTTGGACTTTCACCGATAACCGCTTCTGGTGCGCTGTCCCTTGAGTATCATAGAAAGCTTGTACTCTCGGTGATGCCATTTCGAGGCCTAGCTTGGCCGACAGTTGGGTCTACCCATTACCATTTGTCATGACTATTAGCGTTTGGCCGTCTTTGATGAGTACTGGTGTTCGACCCCGACCACCGAAATGAGGAGTTGAGCCTTCGTTCATTTATAACTTGAGGCCTCACGGTCATAGGGCTGGCCGATAAAAATGATCTCACATGCAACTGCGGATGGCATCAACAACGCATGAT
This sequence comes from Myochromella boudieri, assembly GCA_018221655.1. NCBI lineage: Eukaryota > Fungi > Basidiomycota > Agaricomycetes > Agaricales > Lyophyllaceae > Myochromella > Myochromella boudieri. The sequence goes on along the minus strand of JABCKU010000355.1, from coordinate 9,926 downwards.
TTGCATCCACGATTCTTCGTCGCCGCCAATTCTTCAAGCTGCGATGGCGTACCAGTATATCTAGTACCAAAGTAATGTATTCGTGGATCTAAACTCTCCAATAAATACGTTCTGGGTCCATAAATTAGTATGTACACGAATAATATAAGGCGAGGACTGCGTAAAATTCGAACATTCTATCCCTTGGAGCCAAACCGTCTAGTCGTCATAGATGCCAAAGGTCGTACCATATTCTTCGTTCAACCTCTGTAGCTTCTCACGTGCCGTATCCATCCCGATGACATGTCCGTGCAATAGACGAACATAATAACCCCGCGCCTCTCGGATAATTCCGAAGATGGGTTGGGTCAGCAGTGCTCCTTCCAAACGCGTTTCAAGAAGATACACGAACGCGCCCGGGGAGTCGACTCGAATTTGTACCGTTTCCAGCTGTGGAAGAAATTCGCCGTACGCGATGCGGTGAAGAGTGTCTTGCCGAAGTACAAGAAAGAATGTTGACAACGATTTTAAGGACGGAATCATGCTGAAGAACTTATGTAGGGCATCACAGTCGTATGCCATCGGGTTATTTCCACCGTCGTAGTCGAAAATGAGAAGGTTACATTGTGATCGAATAATCATCTGGGAAAGGTCTTCGTTGGGAAATGGAACGTCACCAGAGATATGCAATTCTGCAAGAGCAGGGACATGAAGGTACCTGAAGAGGTTACTGTCTCCTACGGTGATCCTCAGTGATCGTAATTTCAGTACTTGATGACTGATAGGCACGCCTACCCAGCTTGCTTTCTGGAATGCGGCAGACAGCCTTTCTAAGCTGTGGCAGCGCTGTAGGATTGGAAGTAACGCGGAGTATGGAATTGGGGAGCCGCTGGGAAGGAAAAGGTCTGTGAGGTTTTCGAAGTTGATGCCAAGACGTGAAACCGGATCGAGAATTTCGATGTTTCGTAAATCTATCTGCAATTTCCGAATACGTGTTGCCATGCTGAACGCGGTGCGAGAAAGTCTCTGAGAGCTTTTGCGCTCAGGGTTGGACGTCATGATGCTCAAATGCAGAGAAACAATAGAAGTAAAATCGCGTGGAAGCATAAAGTCGAGGAAGGTAGCTAGATGTTCAAGAGCGGTACGAGGTGTCTGATCATAACATTGTATGGTTATCATCGCCACCACCTGTAATCCCAGTAGCACTTGAATAGCCTTGAACGAACTGGCTCGACATGCAGGTACATCAACAGAGATGCGCTTCCAGACACGAGAGTCGCTCAATAGGATCTGCCTCCAACGACGACACACTCTGCCAATGACCCAGTGCGGTTTGGAAAGATCTGTAGGAAAACGTAGCTCATCGCTCCCAACGCAAAGTGCAAAGATCTCCCCGAGAATCTCGGGCGGCAGACGTTTGTGTGGTGTTAGGGCGACTTGCAATTGCGAAATATCGTTCGACACGTGTTCTAGGGTGGCGAGCTGAAGCCTGAGGTCCCATTCACGCGTATAAGACTGGGTGGAGTTGGTTTGGCTGGCGAGTTGTCGTATCTCAAGCTCCAAGTCCAGCCGTGCAGTCTGCGCCTTGTGTAAAAGAGCCCTTACTTGTACGCGCTCCACATCAGAGAGAATGTCGTCATTGGTCAAACGAGCCACTTTACTGAGAAGCGGTTCGTCATAAGCGGAGTTTGGCATTTTGTAATTGGCTAGATTGTGACTCTGAGTTCTGCAATTAGTCAAGCTGCATGGTGAAGATATGAGAAACATACTGGTTACTAAGAGCCTAAGTCTGTTTCGCGAGTTGACTGTCAGAGGGTAAAGAGTATATTTGACTCAACGTGGGAGAACACAAAGGTTAAGTTCATACTTGCCCCCGATTAACATGAGGTCCAGGCGTGGATGGAAGGGTCTGATTTCTTTACGTTGACTCGATGGTCCGAGTCGGTCCCGCCCCAAGCCGCACAAGTTAACCCTGATAATGAATTATTTACCTTTCCGTGAACTTCTCACATGAATGTATTTGTATTGATGTCAATGATCGGCCTTCTTCGTGGACAGCACGCGATATTAGCTGCTTGTTCTATTCTTGTGATGGGCCGAAGGGCTGCTCCGTGGGCATCAGGGTCGAATTCAATTGCGGTACCGATCATCCAGTAGATTATGCTGGGGCATCAACGCCAACGGAGGGCTATATATATAAATAACGCGCAAGCGTACCACACACTGCGCACGATGTAGACCACTGGTAAGGAGGCAACGGGAGGTAATTTGCCAACCCGGAGTTGAACAAGAATCAGAAGGCGTTCTTCTACACACACACAGCCGTCGACACGGGGCAAGCTCCGACAAGGAGAATATCATTCCATGGAAAGCCACGCTCGATGATCGGCGATAGAGAGAAGGCTTGAAGGGTCACGAAAAAGGGTGGTTTTCGTGATGTCCAAGCGGGAACCGCCTATGAATGTCGGCCCTAAGTAAGTGCTTGAGGCGTTATATATTACCAGAGATTTCGTTTCGTTGAGTAGGATACAATACAGGAATGTGCAAAGCAGATGTTAATGGGAGGTATCCTGAACTTTGGTTGTGATTACAGTTCATGTCATCGTTCTGATTTGCCTAGAGGAAGGGGAATGTTAGCAAGCAGACTGTGAAAAGTGATAACGAGATAAATAGACAGGCGATCACTTGGCTCCTTAATGTAAGCTTCTACGTTGCATGATGGGTATCAGGACGACTTGAAGGTACAGATCGTATAAATTTCGAAGGAATCACCTATGAATTGTTGCGGAAGAACTCATGATCCAGGGTAACCTAAGCAGACATGGGGTACAGCAGTAGGCATTCCCTGGTCAGAGGTTCACCAAAAGTAGAGAACAGCGTCCGAGTCGTACTGAACAAGAAGATGGCCAACGAGGCGCCCAGCTAACATGTGACTTTCATGCGAGACAACAAAAGACAACAAGTATTGATTTGGCTACAATTTGATCGTAATCATGTCGCAATGTGCTCAGGTTGTGCTCAGGACCTCCTTTTCTCGGACCTCCATGGGCTGTGTGCTACCTGGGCTACCATGAATAATACGACTGAAGGCACTGCAAACGCCACACAGCGTACATCCGAGATATGTGAACCTCGGCCTGGAATTTCTTTTATCAGATTACTCGAAACTAACGTCCTGACTTTTCCCCCTGCAAACAGTTTGTGCCACAGACGCAGATGTTACCTTCATGTCATCAGACTATGTCCTTTTTAAAATTTATCGGAAAAACCTGGAACCACAAACGAGGGCAATCCCGCCTGGAGAGTTTGATACGCGAGGGGTACCGCCCACCGAAACGTCGGAAACCCTGGACCTACTCTTCTAATTTGTGTATCCCAGGCGTCACCAAAATCTTGAAGATATGCCATTCATAACCTTGGCGCCCCTGGCGGAGGCCGCCGAAAAATATGAACTTTTTTGCGGCGACGAACGTAGAATGTGCATGAAGTAAGTTTTTGTTCTATCACACGAAATTAATCAATTGATATGCGAGTGCTAGAAACGCACTAGTACTACCAGAAAATGCCCTAGAAATACTCGCTTATGCCTCTCGCCACGATTATAGGGATATATTAAGCCTGGCAGCGTCATTGTTGTTGAACCTTTGGATCGGATCGTGAATGCGTCGTTTCTCAACATGGCAGTACCTTGGGTGGGTGGAGTATCGTATAACATGGACTCTGGTGGCTAAATAATTTCTAGTTTCGTCATCATGAAAGTTGGAGCCGTGCAGCATTTACTGTGATAATGAGATTGGGTGAGGAGTACAGCTCTAATGATTCGAACAGTTTATTGTGCAGGAACTCCAATGGCACCGCCTGCCGTCTCAACACGAGAGTCTCGCCTAGTCAACTCTGGGCTAGTTTAGGGGAAAAGAGATCATGTAACACTTTGATAGGTCTTTACCAAGGCCTCGACGGGATCTACACTTAGCCACTCTGGCCACCAGGGAACTATGTCAAGCCATACCTCCTTATCTCATCACACCAGCCGCCGAAGCGGTACACATCCGTTGTCCGATTTGTGGTCTTAAAAATCACCAAAAGGAGGGAATTCAAGGGAGAGACGGATTACTGTGATAGACACTCCGTTGAGCGCGAACGTGGTGTTGAATAGGTATACGTGTCGGCGAAGGACTTACTGTTGAGAGTGTTTACTGCTGAGCATGGTCATTCTGAATCAGAAGGGCCGGAACGAAGAAGAAATGTTTCAGGCGAATCAATCAACCGTGACGGTCCAAGACGGTAACATCTTGATGGGCTCTGGCGGCAGCAGGAACGACGCATTGGTGCGTCGCGCACGATGTTGATCATCAAATTCATGTGATGGTGTCATGTGCGACCGTCACTCGATCATCCGTTCTGGATCGTAGTCTCTGGTGCCATAGCACTTTTCTCACATTATTCTGCCCTCTGTTGTCATCCTGACAGCACTGGATGTTTTTTTTTTACATCTTTGTGTTCACGATCCTTTCTACCCAGTTTCTGCTCGTTCATATTTTTAGCGGTATGTCTCTGATGGATCCTACCGACGACAATTAATGGGTTCATTTTGTGATTCTTAACTCCTCGGTCTCATTTCAATGACACACATATGAAGCCCTAATTACAACTGGACCTGGATACCAACCGTGGTGCACTCATTATTAGGCTCGTAGCCTCCTACTACATACCACCATCTGATCCTCATTGTTATCTTTCGACATATCACGGATCTCCATCGTGGCTTAATGCGTTCACTATTCGCATTTGTGCTTCCGTTCTTCCCAGAGCCATGGATACCTTACTACAGATAGCATAAAATGGCGACCCCTCGCACTCATGAAGCTCACACTCAGTTTAGCCCCCAATGACTCCCAAAGATCGCGCCTACGTCCTGGGGATCGGCGCTTTTCTACGTCATAATATGATACGGCCAGCGATTATTTCGCTATTTTTTGGTATAGTAGGCTACCCTACAATCAAGATATGTCATCTGAACCGCTTTTCAGGATTTTCATTCGGTCTCTTCGTGGCCATGATTTTTTTCTGCCTGTAAGTAGTATACTTCATGATATTTTATTGCGATGCAAATTTGACGGAGGTTCATAGACAGCACGGTCTGGGCGGCTGGGCAAGGAAGATTACATTTGCATCTGTGCTTGTGGTCCTTCTGCTCAATGCTACAGATCTATGCGTAACCGTTACCATATTTGCAAGGGTTGCTGCAAGGGGTTTGGTTTATCAGCTCCCCGTATCGACAGTAGAAGAAGGTCTTTACGCCTTTAACAATGTACAGAGCTGGATGTCACAGACGCAGGTTATTCTCTTTTGTTCAATTAGTCAATGGTGGTACTGACATGGAGATAGTTAATTATCAACGACTGTGTAGTTGTTTGGAGAGCGTGGATTCTGTATCCTGGCCGAAACAGAGTGATGGTTGCGCTATGTTCGCTTCTCGTGGTATCTTCAGGTATGTTATTATGATTTGGTTAAAAAAGTCTATCCCACCTTACGGACCCCATCTAGCACCGACAGGAACATGGCTCATAATCAGCAGCCTTCCCGAAGGCGACGATAAAGCTCCAAAGTCTAAGGCATTTGAGTTCGCTGATCACCTCAGCAATGTTACAGTTATCACATCATTTTCAACAAATCTCATTGCGACTCTTCTAATACTCCATAAACTAAGGTACTGCGTTTCGAACCCTTTTCTCTCCGCTCTAACAGTCTCTAGAATGCAGCGCCTACTACCAGGGAAGAAACAACAGAAGAATCGGATGACGATTGGGCAAAAAATTCTGTTAGTCCTCGTTGAATCGGGTTCTATCTTTTGTACCCTCCAGGTCCGTATATTCCCCAGTAAACATTTATATCAGTAGGTTGATGGACTATAACCACGCCCGCCATAGGCCTTACTCTTCGCTTCAATTGTCTTCTCAAATGGGAGGAACACTAGCGGGTATTTCGCTTTCATGGCTATACATAGCATCGTTAATGCCTCCATGGTAAGTGGTACCTCCGTAAAAACATTATTCTATGATACCTTTTCTAATCATTACGAGCTAGCCGATATTTGCACTCGGGGTCTTCCTCATCGTAAACACGTAAATATCGATGGCTGAAACATTTGGTTTCACGGACCTAACAAGGTTCAAGGCGATAGACATCGAACGTGTACAAAGTGATTTTAGAGTCGATTATCCTGGCTTTGATACTCCTAGTTCAAAGACAAACCAAGCCCGGGAATTGACACACGTTAGGGGACCCGAGACCAGGTCAGCGCCATTCTGAGTAATAGGACTCAGGACCACCAACTCCTGAGGGGTAAAATATTCACTATGTATCTTTCTTTCTAATCGGTTGAGAGTATCGTTACTTGCTGGGTATTTCATTCGTGCTAGACAGTTTATTAGGCGACACGATCCCGTCATTTATCCGATTTTCTTTTTTCAGATATTTACTAAGGAACATAGTACTCGTTAGAATAATTGTGAACTCCATATATAATTTATTCATACATCGTTTGCCCTTTGTCGATTGGGACTTTTCAAAAGTTACTTCATTTCACCTCGTTTCCCACATTTTCTCAACGAAATTAGTGTGTAAATGTATGTTAGATATCCATAGTCTCATTGTATGTAAACATTCAGACGCGAACCATGGTTTAGCCATCTAGACTATCGATCCTCGACCTGCTAGGGGTGGCTTTTAGCTTGGTCCGCGTAAGTACCGTGAAGAATATTACTCACAACGAAAAGATCATATTATACTTTTCGGTACCTGGGCGGCGGCTGGGCATCATGTTATTATATTTAAATAGTATTCAGGTTAAGTTTACTTGCTGAGCGGTGGGATAAGACTCTACTCTGAGCAAGCAGCCTTTGAAACAGGTAAATGATGATGCAAGCAGTCGTCAGGAAGACGCTGAAAACGTGGCAGTGCTCGGTCCTCGGAATGTCGGCCTCCGCTGGCCCCTGTTCTTGGCAAAACGACAAAGCGTGATACAGCGAAGGCTGTGGTTAATGGCGTTTCTCAGTGTCCAGCTTGTGCGTATGTCTCTACTCTAAAGTTTCATGTTTCGCTAATTTTCGATCAAGCAGTCCTTGTCTTCCGCCTCTGCCACGTCATTAACCTGTAGAGTGGTCACTGGAATTCGAATTCACGGATATCACCCCGTCCCAATGTCTGTGGTGTACCTGTACATGCGTTTTGCGTGGGCAGAGATGGTCAGGGAATTCAGGAAGTACAACAGCCGTACGTTGGTGCCGATGGTTCATTCCTCTTCGCACTGCTTCTCTCCTCCATCCATTCGTCATGATCGCATCACAAACTTCGATCTTTATGCATTGGGTTTAGACCTCGGCGTTCTGAGGAAAGCTTACTCGTTACGCCCCTCCGACCCTGGCCCTCAATATTACGCATGGACGATGACACAGGCATTCAATGGCGCCCGATGTACCGTGTGGCAGCACAAAGACAGAGCTTAGTCCCTAGACCGAACGTGAGGTGCGAACATATAATATGAGTTCAGGGTACGGATTCCGCTTCAATAAAGAGTACAAACCATGAAATTACTTCAATACCCTTTCCATTGAAAGCACGGATAATTGCATATGTCATAATGATATTCCGACTCGCGGGGACGTTTGATACAGGTCGAGCTTCGAGTTGTAGGCGCTCCGGAGTCCCAGACACGGACTCAACGTTGATCAGGGTGGGAAGACAGATGTAAGTCAGGTGATGTGACGCGTTTTTTTTTGGATAACATTAACAAGAGCCAACAACGCGTTCTTCATTTGCTTTCATCCGACCCATGATTCAACTGATCGTACAGTCAAAACCCAATTATACTAGCAAACGAAGTTATGCATTCTCCATCGTCGCGGCTATCCGTACCCTCATGGAAATCGATGGCTGTAAATGAGGAACTTCCATGACCAACCTCTTCCCCTTCCGTCCCACAGAAAGTCGTCAGTACGTATGCTATTAGCTCTTATCGCACTAATTTTATCATTCTGTGATACCACTTCTAGCTGACTTCGCTACCAAGCCTAAAGGACACATATCGAAAGTTGATGCAACCTCAGCACGGCGTACCTCTTACTCTCCTGCAGGCTTGCACGCAGAACCCAATTTCGTACCCTGCCACTGTAACTGCACCGCCCCGCCATCTTAACCAAGACAAGTACCTAACATCTGTGACTACTTGACATTAATAAGGCGTGGATGCTTTGTGAAGAATTTTTCGGTATGGGCGAGCGACTGATAACTATGTTAGATGGACAGTAAAGGGGCGGGGTGTATTCTATCATCAAATGAGTGTAACGAATCTAACGCCCTCTTTAACTTCAGAGATACAACCGCCCTCACGAATGAAGAGCGCCAGTCGTGGATGACTCTCACGCAGAACATCTGGGAGCTTCTAGGTGTAACGATCACTGAACACAAGGTGAGTCGACCATGATAAGCCTAACCACAGTTTTAAACTCAAATATTTCCCAACAAGCTCAGGTGCCTGCATCCGTCCCCTCGCATATCTGTCTTCACACAGTACTTCCTCCGTTTCGCGCTATTGTTTTCACCTCAAGATCGCCGTTGGGGTTGTCATTATACATTTTTGACCGTTACCTGATAATTCTATCATCGGTCCGGTTGTGACTTCAGATCACCACAAGCACACGCACACCCAGTCCCATTGTGCGGATCCAAGTTTCGGAGTACACTCGCTCCCTCCACTACCGCAACTGCGGTATAGCAAAACAGGTTGACAAAGGCGATGGAGAGGCCCAAGTGGTTGATATATCAGTGACGAACAATAATCAATCTGGAATTCAACTTTTGAGAGTTTTCGTTTTAGGACGAGAGGTCAGGTGAACAGTACTCAACGGAAAAAGGGGAGATGGAGGTTTTCTTTGTGCGTGTATGGGCTGAATGTGGATGGGGATAGCCGAGGGAATGGAGATGTCCAGCAGCCGTACGTGAGCACCGAAGGTTCGTTTCCCTTTTCTCGTTGCTTCTCTTCTTTTCGAATGGACTTGACACCCTCTTGTGATCATATCATAGACATGGGTCTTTGTGCAAGAAGCTTGGACCTCGGCATTCCGAGGACGACGTTCATACTTTCCATGTGGCGAGGTGATACTGCTCACCCAGAATTCGGATGCACTGAGACTGCTCTCACATTTTGTGTATCCTACGTGGCGTTCGGCCGTCGACCTAATTTATTTCGACATATCAACTCGTCTTGCAGAAGCTGCTGAGAAGTACGAAGCCCTCTCAGCAGTGACCCTATGTTACTTTAATACTCACATTAGGCGTTCGCGCGTGATTCCTAATTTGCCTCAAAATGTATAAATGGGTGGAACAGCATTAGGATAGCTTGATCCAACTTTGAACAGTCGACCAACATATTCATCAATCTACTATTGCTGAGGCTATCCGATGAATCCACATCAATTGAGCTAGTGGCCGATTCTTTGGCATCCGTCGGCAGAAACGTTAATGAAGAGCTTCATTCACAATTGATACATGGTGAAGATGTGAGAAAGGGGGATGGGGGTAAACGGATTCAGATAATCGTTAGATTTAAGATGACACCGTTCCCCTACTGGTCATTTGGGGGAATCATTGGTATGGGGTATCGTATTGGCCTATGGTACTAGAGAGAATGGTCTAGCCGTGTCTTAAGCTCGGACATGGCAGGAAAATAAATGGAGGAGAGATGGGCACCAGGATTTCCCAGATGGGTTATCTAAGTCGGAGTTTTCTTCGGCCCTGGCCACCAATCAAGACTGTGGGGAAAACCCAAGTTTCGCTTAAATATACTAAACCACCACGAATTGTGATAGACACCCCGGATAATTCAGATCTTCTGTGTGGTTGAAAACATCAAAGATAATTAAAATTTTAGTATACTTTTGTAGCCT
>JABCKU010000354.1:1905-12806 GCA_018221655.1 Myochromella boudieri | reverse complement strand
GTATAAGCGGCACGAGAGGCGACGAAGACAATGACGATGACCGTGACAGGATTTGGGAGTGCGTGGGAGTTGTTGAGATCAGATTAGATTGGATAGATATCTTACGAGCACGTGCGGCGCGTTTTGGTCTGGACTCGTCTGCGTCAGCACCCAATGCGCCTTTCGAATCCCTGCTATTCCAGCGCCATTGTAGCTCTGGGAATGCATTCTTAGCGGATAGAAGACATCTTTCCACGGCCTGTGAGTCTTTTTACCGTTGTTTACTGCTCAAAACTCTGAACCAGATGCTAATATCACGTAGTCTGTCTGCCAGACTGCCACGGCCGATAATGGGGTGGTGCATCCTATGTAGCCAATGAGAGGCCATGGGCTAATATTATATGGTACCCAAATTACTCATCAACAGTTGAAAATTCAGTATAGGCGACGTGACAGTGTACGACTAACAAACACAAGGACAACTTCAATTGATGTCGCTCACAAGTTACAACGGCACACCTAACCAAACTTGTACCACCACGGCTTAAGTTTATGCGGCACGGGCACCAGCGCCGATGCACAAACCATGTTGAACGACCCACCCACCCTCCTTGCCCCGTCTAAGGCTCCCCATGCCCCTAAATGCAGGGTCCCGCAGGCCGCGGAGAGCATATATGACGAGGATGAAAGTGAGGAACATGAACTAAAGGAGGATGGGCCAGGGCAGGAAATGAATGGGTAGGGATTGACCAATCCAGGCAACTAGGGGGTGTAACGAGCAAAGGATCGTACAGTCGTAAGAAGGGATGATGGGAGCAACAACGAATCTGAACGGAGAGGAGCAGCAGAAGGCACTCTAAAACGTGTGTGTTATCGTCCTTCCAAGCGGTGCTGCCGATAATGGTGCCCGTGGTACCGGTGCTGCTATCGTGCCGGTTTATGGGAGATATGGGAGTTAAAAAGATCAAGTCCGCCGCACACAGAGTTCTCTTTGTTCTCGTTGAATCTGGTTTTGTATATTTCATTCTGCAGGTATGGCTCCTACTTCCTCGCGCGATCCTACCTAATAAATTCATGCAGGTAATTATTTTCGCCATCTCCGTTTCGCTATCATCCGGTGGCGAAACATTCGACGTGGCAAGCTCCGTAGCATTGGCGGTTTTTGTAGCAATCCTGGTAGGTTACCAATATCTGAATGATTTATTCGATAATTCGCCTATGCATCGCAGCCAATGTATAGCCCCGTCGTCATGCTTCTCGTCAATGCGCAGTCCTCCATTGTGGAGAGTTTCGCGATCAGCATAGCGGCTTCATCTAAACGTGCAACTGACATAGAAATAAAACCTGTTGCAGAAGCACAAGATGGCAGCTCCCAGATACACCCCATATTGCTCAGCAATTCAATGACTCAATGATTGAGGACCCGGGAACCTTTTCAATCGGGCTGGATCATGGTATGGGCGTAGTACGGGACCCCACGGGGAATGAGGAGATCGTGATTGTACCCAGATAGCTGCTGGGGGTTCACCGAGATGCGTTCGGCGTTAAAGCACTACGTAACATTTAATATTTATCACCAGCATAAACTGGGTAGGACATAGATTATAGAATATGAAGCAATCTAACAAGCGTGATCAAAGGGAATAGAAAAGAAAGCAGAGGGGATCGCAGGCGACCAAATTGGGTAGATCGCCAAGCATAACACCTTCGAGTATCTAATCCTGTCGACACAGTTGGAAGGGACGCTACTGGCGCCCACAGAACATCGATAGGAGCGTAATAATGTGGCATGGGATCAATGTAGCCTTACGAAACATCTACAGCAGACAGTTACAGGTAGCCGGAGTTGAGGCAAAGATATGTGCACCAGTGGTGCAGGATTGTGGGAGTGAAAGAGGGGAGAGAAAGTAGGCCAAAGGACGACAAGAGAGCAAGAGAGTGGAGCACTCCGAGCACCCCTCGCCTCGCCAAGCCGAGAAGAGGGGAGAATAACCGGGAAACAAGACCACGTTCATTCCGTGTGTGTTCTTGCCATGTCTTCAATCTCAACAATCACGCGGACGCTGCCTATCCCCGATCGAGAGCAGGTACCGATATGACTTACTTAAAAAAAGTTAATCACACACACTTCCTAGGGCTAGTTCGCCTAACGAGGTTAAAGCAAGTGATAAAAGCTCCCACCCAAGGCGGATGAAAAGTGTTGGTGGAAGCAAAGAGGCGAGTCTGAATATCTCGGGGGTCAATGACTATAGCAGATGCTCAAGAGACATAAAATAAACAGGAGATAATATGTGGCTATACGCAATATACATGCCATCGTCTATTCAAAAACCTGCCGTGCTAAACACATCATCGATGAAAGGGAGATTCGAACTCCCGCTACTCAGCCCAACGCTGAACCGCTCTGCCATTTCACCATACAACATAATAATCATTGGACTGATCTCATCTAATCGTATAAAAGTTATTTAACTGAGTCTGATTCTCTGCACAAGACTTAGCCATCGGATAGATCGGGTATAACATATACAGAATAGTGCACATGATCGTTGATATATGCTCGTGCCGTGTCAAGCAATGGTACGCGCAACCAAACTTGTACCATCACAGCTCAGGTATATGCGACGCTAGTACCAGCACTTATGCACAGACCATATTGAACCAACATTCTCTGCCCACTTCGACGACCGCAGTGGGACTATAATTCCTTCGCCCAAGCATGCGTACCACCGATTCCGACGATCCGTTCGCCCTCCTTGCCCCGCATACATTCTCCACCCAAGACTCCCCATGCCCCCAAATGCAAGGTTCCGTAGGCCGGAGAGAGTATAGATGGCGGGTATGAGAGAGAGGAGCATGAACTAAAGGCGGGCGGGCCATGGTGGGAGTTGGAGGGTATGGATCGACCGATCCGGGCAGCTGGTGGTCACAACGAGCGATGGGATGTGCAGTTGAAAGGAGGGACGATGGGAGCGAGAATGAATTAAAATGTATGTTGGTGTCCTTCCGAGCGGCGCTGTCAATCGTGGCACTCGTGGTACCGGGACTGCTGTCATGGAGAGGCAAAAGGTATGGTGCGACTGTATGCACGGGTGGGGCTGTACACGGAAATGATTGTGATGTGAGGGAAATGAAGGGACTGTTGGCAGAACTAGATGCTGGGCTGTGAATCGTGATGGCGAGAATGCGGTTGATATCGAACTGGGGGGGACTCCGATGCTGATATTGATAACGATGAGAGTTGGGAGGACTCCACTGAATGACGTCCGATGTTCAATGGATGACGGCCTTTCTACCCTTGTCCTCGTCGACTTTGAATCGGTCTAGGTCCCATATCCACGCTCATCACGCATGCGCCTCTTTTTGTTCGCCATGCGCTAATCCGGACGATACTACGACTTCAGGCTTTTTGTGCATGGTGACTTGACTATGACGATGTTTGACATCTAACCTGTGCGTGCGTTTTGCTTCTCCCCCTATTTCCGCTAAGGTTTGTTGCCATACTGTTCCGATTTTGCCACGTCATCAGCACAGTTTACCCTCAAGCTCCCGTCATCATCATCTCTATGCCTACCTGTTCTGGACTGTGTAACTGAACAACGAGGAAAGAATGAATCGTCACCACGTCAAATAATATTACCCACCCTCTGTGGCTCGTCGTTGGTGAGGTTATCGTTGCGGGAAACCATGCCAGACCGGGTGACCAAATCTGATGATATGATGGCGGCCAATGGGAGCTCGAGAAAGAATTATACGGAAGAAACAAGATGCAAGGATTCACGAATATCCATGAACAGTGTTGAGATTGTGGTTGAAACGGGATGAGCGAAGAAATTTTAATATGTGGCTGTGCCCGGGCCCCAGTCACTTGCCGCCATCTGTTCTTTCCAGTCATTCAACGCGGCTGGTAACTAATACTCTGTCCAATTCGTTTGGTTATAAAGTTCTCAATTTTGGGATCATTGCACATATTGAGCCAACGAACTGCATGTATTGAAGATTTCCAATGGAAGGTCACATCACCTAGAAGATTGGCGCTCACACCGTCCCCACGTTCATGGCTTGGCTACACGTAGTTGTCTCCGTCAATAACGAACATATCAAAATGCTGTAGGTCAGTCTAAACTTGTCTCTTTTGCATTCACTCACCGTCAATAAAGAGTAATTCAGTCTCATTGACAGCGAACTGCCAAAGGGACGCGTTCTGTGATACGGATGTGCTTGCCATGAAATATCCTCATCCATCAAGATGTTGATCAGTTTACATTGATGAAGCAGCCAGTAAAAGGATTACAAATACCTTCGTTCCCCAGTCCCACCCCCACCCTCGATTCAATTCCACTGCCCTCCTGCATCGACGTAAGTAGTATGGGAGTCTATACTATCGACGAGCAAGACTTTTCCAAGGTCAATTACAACGGGACCTGGATCTCAGGTGGCTCAAACCCCAATATGACTATAATGAGTTCGGTTGAGGTTGGAGCTTACTTTACTGTGTCATTCAGAGGTAAGATACCCCTTTAGACTTCGCTCAACTGATTTGTAATTTTCTGGTCGACTTAGGTACAGCCATTTCTGTGTTTGGGATCACCGATACGGCGTCGGAAGGTGTTATCTCAACATACTCAGTTGATGGTGCCACCCCCACCCAGGTGACCTCACAACGAGGCTTGGCTGACACTCGGAGCGAATTTTGGAGCTCCAGTGACCTGAAGCTCGGGGACCAGTATGTCTCCTTACTTCCAGAATGAAAGCAATGAACACAGGTTGACACGACTCTCTCCCTAGTAAACTTGTTGTAAATATGACCCGAATCAACAATAACGGATATAATGAGGGAACTATATGGTTCGATTTTTTCCGGGCCGCGGACCCAGCATTCTTTGTCATGTCAAGCGCTTCTACACACGCACTGAGTACTTCCACACAAACCACCTCCGAACAACTTAGTACAGCGTCATCATCAATGAGCCTCACGGAGAGTGGATCTCCACCACAGTCCACAAGCGCTGGGGGTAACAAAAAGGTGCCCATTGGTGCCATTGCTGGTGGAATTATTGGCGGCCTGTTCTTCAACCTCGCCTTGGCGTTTCTCCTCTTACTTTATTGCCAAAGAGCACGGACACCACCCGAAACAAGGGAGGAGGTAGACCATAGATATAGGTTTCGTCCTTCAAGTGGTGTGTTTCTTTCACTGTGAATAAGTGCTTGGCACATAGCTAATTTACAGTATCATACTTAGGCACCTCCTCAATTCAGTCGTTCCAGGGCAGCCCGTCACGTCACCCACCCACGCAGATGGGAAATGAGGTGACGAATGCACTTGTACCCACAAACCCCATCCCTGGGCTCGTATCAATAGCAGATCTCCAACCCCAGCACAAGCCACCCCTCCCCAAAAGTAGTACGTCGTCCTGAATAATTATCCCTGTGGCTCCATTGTGACATTCGTGCTCAGAAACGCCTCACTTTAACCGCTTCAAGATTGCCAAGGATGCCCGTTCTACCTCTGCATCTGTGCCCGCCGCTATTGATGATCCTGACAATGATGCTTCTGGTGTAGGTGCCACTTCGGCAGGTTATGTACAGCGACTAGAGAACATTATCATGGAGCTGCAGCGGGTGGTGGACGAAAATGGCATTGGGGGCGGTATTGGAACAGCGACATCACCACCACCTTATTCTTATGATGTGTAGATGTTCTTGTTCTAGGCTACCGAGTATTAACATTGCTGGACTTGCAATTAGCGCTTAGCCTCGTTTATTATCTGCGAGGAACAACGGGGTGTCAGCTTATAAGCATGGGACAAGAGACAGAACGCCCGTGCACACTTCCTCACCCTAGTCATCCAGGATCCCCGGTCTCCATAATGTATATCATATTCGCCCGGGCGACGAAGCTCGATCTCCGCACTTCACAGGAATGTATGAGTATCTTTCGGGCACACAAGAGATAGCCATCGGATATATAAAGCGTTGATGTATGCTCGTGGCGGGTCTAGCGTTGGCACGCATAACAAAACTTCCACCACCGCGGCTCAGGTCTATGCGGCACTGGCATCAGCACCAATACCAATACACAGACCACATTGAATGACCCATGGACCCTCCTTCCCCCGTATACATTCCCCCACCTAAAACTCCCCGTGCCCACGAATGCAGGTCCCGCGTGCTAGAGTGAGCATATGTAGTGAGGATGAGGGTGAGGAACATGAACTAAAGGCGGGTAGAGGAAGGCGGGAGTTGGAGGGTAGGGATCGACCAAACCGGGTGGCTGGTGGTTACAACGAGCGGAAGGTGTGCGGTTGGAAGGGACTATGGGAGCAAGGACGAAGTTGAACGGAGAGGAACAGTGGAAGGAGTCTCTAAATCGTGTATGTTGTCGTCCTCTAAGCGGCGCTGGTGATCGTGGTGCCCGCGGTCCCGGTACTGCCATCATGGATGGGGCAAAAGGCATGGGTGGCCGTATGCGCTGGTGGGACCGTGCTTGGAAATGGCCGTGATAGGGGGGAAATCCGGGGACCGTAGCAGAACCAGGCACTGGGCTGCGAATCGCGATGCTGATAAGGATGAGAGTTGCAAGGACTCCATGTCAATGACATCTATCGTTCAATGGAAGACAGCCTTTTTACCCTTGTCCTCGCCGATCCCCCGATGTTCAGTCAAACAGCCCATGCGGGGTGACGAGATGACGAGAGTTCATACGAGAATTTTGTCAAGATGGTATGGTTACGGGTGCTGGACATGACGACAGCTGAGCTTGAGGGTGAACGGCATGTGTGACATGGCAAAACCGGAACTCTACGGCGGCGGACTTACGTGAAAATCAGAGTAGGAAATAGGGAAAAGCAAGACGCATGCACGGGTTCGGGACTAGGTATCATTACCGTGGTCGAGCATGGTAAACGAAAGAGGTACAGTAACAGTGGGCGGGATAGCTGAGGATGTGACGACTAGTTTGAAAGAATAACTCGTCAGTACAGTTCGAGACATTACTTCCTCCTCGGACGGTCGAGATAATGTTACCTTTTTGTTGCCAGAGTCGTCGGGAAGGCTGTCCAAGAGTGAGGTGTACTGTAAGAGAATGAAGAAGACAAGGATCAGTTTTGGGGTAGGTCGTGTGATAATAACAATAAGTCATGTGATATAAACGCGTCGCGTCCACAGGAGCATGATGTCAATCACACGTAACACTCTCAGTACTCCGGTAGATCTGTTCTTCTGATACCGCGAGAATATGAGCCCGACCCGCAAATTGAAATTATAAATGGGCCGAATCAGAAGTCTATACACCGCCCGCCCAGAGAGTCTACACTATTCATGTGCAAACTACCATCTACAGTTTTCCGTTCGATAGATAAGTACTATTGAATGATATTCAATTTCGAAGGGTTATACTTGGAATATCACCCTTTTTTGTAGGAACGATAGAATTCTGCCAAACCCAAACCATCACCGGCGCGTGTTGCCCCTACCAAGCTTTAGAACTTCGAGGCGATCATGCCAGTCAATCCACCAATATTAAATACTGACAACATACATATCAACGTGTGTAATATGTGTGATAGGGGGGGGAAGCCTGGCAAAGGATGCTGTGCGTCTGCTGTGTGCTGCTGTGCGCTGCTGTGTGATTAAAGTCCTAGCTTGGCATTCAAACCCAACCTACAAGTATCAGCCTGTGCGATGAGTCCACTCCATGCCATCGACATCAGACTCATACACTATCACCTATGCAAAGTGGCTTTTTCCTTTCCCTAGCCTTTTTGTTTCACGGATTAGTTACGCTCCTCAACATCCTGAGCTGGGCGGCCTGGCCAGGTGATCAAACGTTGGGCATAGTGGGAGTCCGGTTTGCAGAGGGCGTCATTGTTAATGAGCAGAGTGATATATCAGAACTACGCGTGAGCATCTTTGTCTTCTTTATATGCATAAAAGATGTGAGCGTGTGTTACGCGGGTTCAGTTTGGCGCAGGGTGCGGATGGCTATGCGAATAATTGAAGCTTCATCCTCCTGACAAACTATGAACCAAGGTCTGGTTGTATTGCCTTCAACAACGGAACGTACAACTGTCTTAATCAAACCGCGAAACATGGTAGTACCACATTCCTCCTCCGTTGAGTTTTCTACTGATTATATATCCTCAGACCACACCGGGAGGACTCTTTGAGGATTCAACGCAACCATCTCATACAAAAATTCCACTGGGCAGATCGCAGTAACCGACACCCAGCTCAAGCAAATCGCCTGCTACGTCGCAGCTCCATCCCTATCATCCGTGGCGTTCGCGGTCACATGTTGCCGGGACCAAGTAGCCGTTTTGGCTGCCGTTGTATCTAGTATTGTAACAATCGTGGCCTTCGCTGTTTCCTTGGCGTTCTTCATTTCTATTCAAGGCCAAGTCCGTGGTATGCGTGATATTCCAGTGACGGCGCGCCCGGGTGAAGGTGAGATTTATTTAACTTGTTTGTTTATTAGTGAGTCGAGTTGGGGCTGATGAGTTCAACTAAGCTCTGTGGATAGGTCTTGCAGCTTCGATACTTTCTATTCTTGTTCTGTATGTCGTCTTTTGTCGGAGGCGTATACAACTACAAAGCAGAGTACCCCAGGCTCCACATCCTCCTCCCGTTCCAGCCCCGGTTCCCGCTATGGTGCATACAGTGATAGGCGGATAGATTATTAGATGCGACTAGAAAATCGGAATAAGTGATGATCATTCCATACCACTAACGTGTGCCTTTGAATACCATGTAGAAAAACATACCCATTTGAATCGACATATCCCGAGAACCTCCACAAATATCCCTGTTTTGTATAGTATTTTGTAAGTGTTGTTGACGCCATTTTGCACACTTTACACCCCAATCTGGCCACGCGTCTGTTGTGGTTTCTTTGCACACTACTCTTCTTCTCTGCCATGTTATCGATTCATCGCTACTCATTTACCACGGCTTCTGTCAAGTAACTTCGAGCTCCGTATTTCCGGAAAATCGCTTACATATCACCCATTGAACCCCTTTTCGTAGGTTTTGATAACATCCCGCGGTAATGAGACACCTGCACAGGACTGACTCAAGCTCTACCTGCCCCAAGGTAATTCAACCAACTATGTGTGTCTATGCTGGGCGGAATCAGGTTGATTGTAAGTAAGGATTTTCTCTTTCATCGCTTTTGCCTTGCGCCAGACCACTATCCATGATTATCTAGCGATCCATCGAATCCCTTATCGTGTACCACTGACTATCGCTCCTCTGTGTGTACCCCTTATCAATGCTCTCGTCTCAGTTCTTTTTCACTCATGGGTGGGCCCTGCAGATGGATTGGACAACGCATAGTGATCACCCACGCTAATTCGAAAAACCATAAAAATGCTAATGGTCCCTATAGTAGGTAGGGAGACCTCGGTACGCATGTCATACTTACCTACGCCACCCTTACTCGCAATCGCATTCACAATTCTAATCCAGCTTCCAGCGATTCTCAGTTAAGATTTCCAAAGTCCTTCATGCCGCACCCCACGTTATATTGTTAAATTATGAACGTATTATCACCCTCCGTTTCATTAGAATGGCCACTCAAAATAATTGGAGTTGCCTTTGCCTGCACAGCTCGCCTTTGTCTACTACGTCAATGCAGCACATGTCATTACGCGGATTGCTATATTCAACTATCCTGATCCTGATCAGTTACTCCCCCGAGCGCTACATCGATACTCCGTACAGACGGGGAGACGGCATTTCAAATGCGCGTAGATTACTTATCGGTAGGTGTCGTGTAGGTGGGGGCATAGCTCAGCTGGGAGAGCAGCAGACTGAAGTTGGTTTACTTCAGTACTTGGTCTTCTGAAGGTCCCGCGTTCGATCCGCGGTGCCCCCATCCAAAAGTTCTTGATCAAAATCTTTCTACCTATTTCACTTTATCGGTACTATTCATGGTGCCTTCCGGGACTCAACCCATGGAAAAATTACAATCATAATAACGTTCCTTTTTATTACAGAGGCGGTGTAATCAAGGAAAGATACAAGTACGAGGATCAGCAAACACAGGCATTATATAGGGAAGAGGGTGATAAGAAAGTACAACAATGGCAGGAAGCGAATGTTGAGTGCGGGAAACGATCTAATGTGCGTATCGCCGATATGTATATGCGCATATAGAAGGGTGGAGAATAAAACACGAGCAACGAAGCGTGGTTGATGTGCATGATACATCACCATTCCATGGGGATTGGGCCAACAAGGGATGTAAGCGTAGGGAGCTGGGGACTAGAGCGCAAAGGATATTTTGACGTATGTTCTTCAAGAAGCCAATTCGATCTTTAGCACCAAAGAATGGCACAATTGGGCGCTGGACTTGCAATTGGAGCTTAGCTTCGTTTACTACCTGTGAGGAACAAGGCGATGTAAACATATAAGCGCGGGGCAGAGACAGAATGAAGTGAAACGAACCAATAGCTCTCCCTTCCTCCCCACTCCTTGCGCATCCTCCCTCAAACGTGTCGTCCGGGTCCACGAAGCTCGATTCCCGCACTCGATAGTTCAGCCACCCATTCCACCCACTCCTGCTCAGTCAGCTGCAGCGCTGGTTTGGAGCGGGCTGAACGTCCCATGGATAAAGACGTCGGTGTTGTGCACTGGCAAGGGTGGGACGGTGGTGGGGAAGGACCTAAGGGATGGGATGTATGAGTATCTTTCTGGCAGGTAAGCGAGGGAGGGAATGAGAGAAGAGGAGCGGAGCGGAGCGAGTAGACGGCTGCTAGCGAAGAAGGAAGAACGTACTAGCTATGTATACAACGGTGCTGGATTCAGAGTTCCTGACCGCCACGATCGGATTGGGAAGGACTTCCACGTCGAGCAGTTGTAACGCCCTAAGACTCGGGGGCAAGGCTCAAGCGCTCATGATCGATACAGATGTCCTCGTTGGG
>JABCKU010000353.1:2536-12857 GCA_018221655.1 Myochromella boudieri | reverse complement strand
CAAGGGGGTGTCGGCCTCTGAAAAAGTGACCCGAGGTCGATTTTTCTTTTTCAAGGCTTATGGCTGGACTAACTGACTACGTAATCAGGTATATTTCCTAATATGGTAAGTGATCCGTCGGCTCTTATCATCTTGAGCCGCATTTTCCTTACCTTCGTCCTCTCCCCATTCCCACCAACTCTGAGCACACAAACTGTGTCCACAAAAATATGCAACAAAAAAAGCCGGGCAGAAATACTAATATACAATTGGCAGGTTTACATAAGTTATGGGGTGCCATAGTCATTCCATTGGTGAATTTGGATCAAATTCGAGCTATATTGAGTCTACTTTCATGCATAAGACTATGTTGAACCAGCCCAAGTTGCAAGGTAACCTTAGGTGATGTTACAGTGCACAATCGGCCCAATTTAGGGTGGTTCCAATTTTTTTTTTCGGCCGCTGAGGCTGGACTAACTAACCG
This sequence comes from Myochromella boudieri, assembly GCA_018221655.1. Lineage (NCBI taxonomy): Eukaryota > Fungi > Basidiomycota > Agaricomycetes > Agaricales > Lyophyllaceae > Myochromella > Myochromella boudieri. Next base: position 12,394 of record JABCKU010000353.1, on the reverse strand, counting down.
ACCTTGGGTGTCGGAGTTTAAACCCGACACCCCCTTGCCAGTAATGTACCCGGAGCTGGAAACAACAATGATCAACAACGATGTTTGATGATGTTCAATGTGGACTCACTGTGCATCCATGGGGGTCATCGTGGTTATTAATGGCAAGCAGAGAGGACATTGCAAAGCAAGGGCAAAACATTCGATGGGCCCTTATCTTAATCTAATCTAGTCTATATTGGCGGCCCGAAGCCGAATTGACCCCGTCAGATCAGGCAAGGTCGGTTGCTTCGACCTGACACTTCCGACTCGACCTTTCTGACCTGGGGTCAGTTCAGCTTGTACAGCACTGAATTGATGGGACACATTGAACTTTCCAGCCAACATCAATGATCATCACTTGCCATTTGTGGGACTTTGGGCGCTGGCCAATTCTTTCTCACATACGACCAAATTTGAAATTCCAACCGTGGCATTTTGTGAGCTCTACTACTCTCAATTCTCATCCGTTTCAATTTAATTACATACCATTTAATCTTCCTATTCGATCGTCTGGCCCTCGTAGCAAAGATCCTGTGAAATACAAAGTTTTTCTATTCAGAAGCATGTACGCCACGACCAAATTCGGGACAATTTGCAGTCCCATCGGCGCCTTAGGCACGCCCTTTTTTTAAATGTTATGTAGTGATTTATATAGAATGATAATTCTTGAATTTCACCCTTCAAGATGTTTATGGAACCCATGTCTCTCACAAGCAAAACCAGCCCACGGCAAGAACTGAGCCCACAGCTATACGATAAAATTTAATGCGTAGGCAACGCAATGTTAGAAAGGTACAGCGCCCTTGGTCCGCACACAGCCATAAAATCTCATAAAGGTAAGCATCACACACACCCTTGAACACTGCCACGCACTGCCCCACGCGTCCAGTGCTCTCGTCTCACATTTATTATTGGCCGGCTTTGGTCTCGCTCAGTTCCCCAGTTCTGTTAATTGCAGCCGCCACTGGTAGCTGAACTGGCGTAAAAGGCCGTCTCGTCGTGGACAGACTTAGCTCAGTCCAGGTCGATGGCCTCACTGTAGCAGTAACACAACCACGATACTAGGATTCCACCATTGTGGCCCCCCTCTTCCCTGAAGCATTGCTAGCCTTTACTTTTTCCCCCTACCATTGCTTCTTAGCCCTCCTTAGCGTTTTTTCACGTCATAACGCTCAAACAAGTGATGTTTTCTTTTATCACCACTGCCCCCTGTCATACAAATACAATCAACTATCCTCCTCTCCCTCCTCCCCCACGGCCCTCACCAAACAATTAACCAGTCAAGAGAACGGTGTGCTTACACGTGGCACTCCCCTAACCACGAACCACTCAATGGTGCCCCGTCCAACACCGAACATACTACCCGCCCATTTAAGTTCTGCTCGTAAAGGTAGGAGTGGCGTATCCATCTGCATAACATCGAGCCGAAGACTCTGCCCGTCCCGACCCCAAGCTACATTCTCGGGCATCGGATTAGCCAGCACCAGCGGCAAGGGACATTAACACTAACGGGGGCACGGCCCCGAGGAGCAAGGACGTATAGATTGTTGAGAGCGGGTGGAACGGATGGGAGTGGCTGGCGTTGAGGAACTCTTAGCTGTGAGAGAGCACGAGCTAGACACCGTGGATTCGTCGATGACAGGATGTGGCTCCAGAGGTACAGCAATGGGCGGTGGATGCTACGGGGAAGAATTGGTGGAGGAGGATATGGATTATTGGAGTAGTACAACTTCAGGACCTCGTAAGCCTCACTGCTAGAAGTAGGAGCGTGCTCTGATGACGACGGTATGGGGAGCCGTTGAGGTTGACTTGGATTCAAACTCGGTGTCGTGGGGGTATGAACTGTAACGATCGCAGCGATGGCAGGTGCTGATACGACCAGGGCAAGTAGGCGATGCATGATGAATTGAGAGGTATCGATCCTTGATAGTGATGTCATTGCTTCCAAAGTTCGATCCACGAGCGGTTATTCCACTACGCACCCAACACCCAGTCTATAGGGAACAAGAAGCCTCTGTACGAGGCCGAGGACATTGGGTTCCGATTTGTGGTATCTAGGGTACCATTCAGCGCAGGCAAGCAGAAATGAAGAGGACGTCTTTCGTACTCAGTCGGGTTGGTTCGATCATGAGTAACCACGCTCTGTCACCGCAGTGGTGTCCCTAAAACCCATCCATTTCCACAGACCATATCTCCCCCCTTCACGTCCTCATCCTTGTTTACGATTAAGTGTTCCCTCAGCCGCTCTGCCCCTTCACCCAGCCATGGTCTCCGACCACCTTAGTTTTGGTTGGCAGAGGCACCGCCGTATTGGACTCCGGGCATTGATCAAGACTCGCTCGTGTGTGCACCTGCAGGAGGGGGGGATCTGGACTGGGTGGGGGCACTGGAAGGGCACAGCCGGGGTCGAAGCCTGAATGAAGGAGATTATCGATGGGAGAGCGAAGATTGATTAATGACGTACAACAGGACAAGTAAGCGGGTAAATCGGGTACGGGGGGCGGGGAACAGGAGATGCATTTGAGTAGAGACCAGATGCTTAGGCTATCGGCACATCAGGCGGATATACCGAGAAAGGGGATAGTACTGGTCCAGGTAAGGGGTCAAAACAATCAGGGTGTCGATCGCGTCTTGCGCACCTGACTGAGTCTGAACGGGCAGTTGGTAGCTATGATGAAGTGGCATGAAGCTGGTTCCTTGAGCCCCATCTTGCAGAGTCGTAGCATCGGAGTGACGGTGTTGGTAGTATTACTAGTAGTGATCATGGTGGTGCTGGGCATAGTCGGCACATAATGTCAAGACTCGCACAAGTCGCCGCTGGTGCTGCTATCTGGTGGGCCTGATCATGACCTTTGGGTCGAAGTTCAAGTTGAAGAAGACTCTGAAGAGTCGAGGCGGAGTGGCACTGGCAGTGGCACGGGTGATTCCGTTGTCGCGGTCATGTGATATTGGATAGTTCAAACTCAGACTCTTTTGTTGACCGTACGCGTGGACGCCAGTTTCCGTCTTCTCTCCACACCCTGACTGTTATACAATAAATATTGCTCCGCTCCAAGTTAGTGGAAGGATCAAATTTAGGCGTGGCATGAGCATTTAGGAGTTCTGAGGTACGTTTCATATTATTGTGGTACGCACACTACCCACCCTACCCACCGTACTGGAGTCGCATCCATCGCAAACGCGGTATGGGTGGTGTTCTAGAAACGGAATGTACGGTAATGTATTGTAGACGTGCAAATAATTGCACACCTAGAAACGAAATGACTGAAGATGAAGAGAAAAGTACATTTAGTAAGTATCGGTGGTTTGTGTAATGGTCATGCCATCTCTCTGATTTGCTGATGTGTGGTCAAACTACACGTCACCCCATACGCCTCCTCAAGCCGGGTGATTTTTTCTAGTCGCAGCTCGTCCAGTAGAACACGTTCCTGCGCTATGAAATATGCACTACGTATTTGGGACATGTTCGGGGTGTGAGTGACATGGTACACCCGTCCCTCCATCATCCGAAGGAATTCTTCATCGGTTGACGCCTCGCAGGTCAATTTCTCCAGAAGAGGGAGGATTTCTCCAATTGATATAAGTTGGAGGCAGTCCTCGTCTATAGTCATCCCGAGAATAGTAACGTTGATTGCCGTAGGAATTGCAGCCAGCAGCGTGGTTAGGTGTGGTTGACCTTCTGGATCTCCTGCTTGCAGTTCCAAGGACGAAAGGCGTGAGCAGTCCGAGCGGACAACCATGTCCAGAATAGCGATAATGTCTAAGGGGCTGCCACTGTCGCTTGATGAGACCACTAAGTCGACGAGAGAGGGAGCCATGAGTGCCACAAACAACCAATTATCCTCGACGTCATTTACATGGAGAGAACATAGGAGGAGGAGCGGTAGGTCCCCACTGCAAACATTGACGGTTGATGTGGAAGCAACTTCCATACGGAGGTGCGTTAGGGCTGTGCATTGCTTGAGTAGCTGGTACTGTGTATCACCATCTATATCGAGGAGCTCGATATTCAGATGGCCAAGACCGTGGAATGAAATTACATCAAGTAAGGCAGAACGGTAGGGGATGCTACCAGCGAGGGTCAAGTCCCTAAGAGAGCGGGAATAAATCGGAGTGTCGAGTGACGTTTGCAGGTGCTCCGGAACAATGGGAGGTATATCAGAAGGGAGGTTTTCGCTATCGCTCTCCGACTCGGAGGAGGGATACGGGAACTCGAGTTCGAGTTTCTCAACAGAAGAGCAAAGCTGTAAAAGCTGAACGACCCCATCGAAGCTCAACTCGCATGCGAGAGTCACTGTGCGTAGCTGCGACCAGGGCATATGCAACGAGAGCAACGGAAAGTTACTCCCATACCCGCCAACGAGTCTGAAATTATGTAGACTCCGGGCGTACTTGAGAGGGGCCAAACGCGTCCAAGAAGGAATCATCTCCTCACTAACAGAACCAACCCAACCACTAATATCCGGGTCGAGCATAAACACCTCAACCCCAGAAAAACAGTCCGACCCAGCTATGCTCGTCCAAAACTTATCCAACATGACAAGGTCCACCTGCAGCGTCAACTCCTGGACGCGCCAGAGATACGGTGTGAGTGCTGTATCGAGATTGGATGGGCCGGGCGAAGGCGAATTCACAGAAAGGTAAACAAAGGGAGGAAGATGAGCACAGGCGGCCGGTAACTCCTTCGGGCTGTACTGGAGGTCTATGGTGACTTTCCCCCAGAGGCGAGGCTCGTTCCGGGTGATACTTCTCCACCTGGAGCATACTTTCTCTAGAGCCCAGGGGACTTCGTTTCTTTCCACTTGGCGGTATTTGGTTTGGAGGGGGAGGCAGTGGATGAAGATTTTTGTCAGGATTTCGGTGGGGAGGCGTTTGTGGGGGGCGATGGCGATGTTGTACTTTCGGTAGCGGTCTTGACAGATGGTTCGTACTGTAAGGAGGACGTTGATGGAGGCGTTAATGACTCCGATTAGGTTGGTGGGGGAGTCGGTAACGTGCGCTGTGCGTTCAAGTCGACTCTTGTCGTCTGAGAGTTTTCCGATCGTGTTACCGATTTGCAGAATGCATCCTATGGTTTCGAGCAAGAGACCTTTGGCCTGTAAGACCTCCTTGTCCGATAATACGAGCTCATTGGTTGTCGCTGCGTATTCAAGAGTGGAGTCCTTTAGTGATTGCTTGGTGTCCAACATTGATAACATCCCTAAAAATGTTCTATAGAGAATTTAAAGTGTACAGTTAGAAATGAAGGTCATCCCACAAGTTGTGCTTACCTGCTGGTAGAACAGAAGATCGATAAAGTTTGACAAGGGTCCCCCAGAGAATTCAAATGTCATGATAAATACAGCAAAATACCTTCATCATACCTCAACGTTCGGAGCAAGCCTGTCTGCTGCGGGCCTGCCTGAAAAACATTGACCGTGTTGCAACCAGTTTTATAACAACCTAACGATGGACATTTCCCCGAAGTTGGTATTTGGCTGTTTGGCATGATAAGATCAATTTTAATGTAAAGCCGGCGTGCCGAATCCAGCCAGTGGCTGGATAGGATTTTTTCCACCAACGTGCGGCTACGCATCGCCCCAGAGATAGGGTGGGTAATCCTACAGATGTTCGCAGGCTTCCGTGTCGGTAGGAAGTATCATCCCTGCCAGCATCTCGCTCGATTCGTTACACCGGCTTTATATCAAAAACGTGGTCTCATTATGCCAAACTGCTAAACAATCACTAGTACGGGGAAACGTCTATCGTTATGTCATTATTGAAGGCAGTTTGTTGCGAACGTGCACCTCAATAAGGATCACAAACAGCCAAAACACTCCTATGACACCTCTAAGCGGTGGCAATGTCTCAGACGTTTCTTTGATAGCGACGAGAGAGAGTAGCAGCCGCAGTCACTGGACACTGTAACGTTTTTCCAGCGTCGGGACAGCCTGCCAAGTGTATGGGTCATTATATATGTACGAGAGCTCCGGAACGTTGAAGGGGTATGCGCAAGCATCTTCACATGAAAATACTATTCGGGGTTGAGTGGATATAATCATATACATACGACTCCCGTGCAAGACATACATCCCACCTATGTAAACGGTACTGCGTACGCGAAGGAAATATTACCATGCGAAGACGGAAGCGAGCCATCACCTTGGTATAACTTCGTTGCCGCCTTTCCCTGCTTCCCAAGAGTGAATCAGTGATTCAGCAGTACGGCAACATGTATAAGCATCCTGAACGCCTTCACAGTCCTGTTCAAAGCCAGCATCGGTCTTCCACCTATCTAAGGACAGTGCCAGCATCGGGCTCGCAGTGCCTCCGCGAGGATATCATGGTCCGAGGTGTGTGAGTCGAGGTAGGTATATAGTGGCTGGGGGGCTCAAAGTCTACCTAGTGTAGCACCCCGGTCTATGTTATGACGAACCGAGCCGCCAGCTATGTGGGCATGATGTGAAGTAGGTACGCAGGTTTGGCCTCGATTGGAACATCGCCTCCTATGTCGGTGTCCCCTTTTCTGCGCTCCTCGTTACGAACTGCCTCAATCTCAAAGGAGGAATAAGTTACATATAACGAAGGACAAAGGAAGGAAGACCTACCTGAAGTTGTTCTTGAGCCTCAGTGATGCCCATATACTGATACAACGTCCCACAGGTGCGACGAAAAGCCATTCATGCTTCACAGGGACCATATCGGAGCTCTCTGTCGCCAGTAGTTACGTGTGGCATTTGCTGGCTTACTATTTGTTGTTCTATAAATGTTTCGTCGGCTATACAGATTTGGAGACGGAGGTGGGTACATGCGTTCCTAATTGAATGGTACGTTATCTCATCATCGGCCACTTCGCCCTTCCGCGCCCCCTGTTAATGCTTTTGGCGGGGAAGTGAATGAATAAGTCAAGGTTACCCGGTACATGCACGTCAGTCTACTCGCCTTTTCATGTAGACATCCCTCGGCAACAGCCACGATACAGCTGGAACGCTTGGAACGAGGGATCCTTAAGTAAATCCCCGTGAGTGTGCATAACCGGTTTATATAACGATTTACCGCCTTTGTTCATTTCATGTCAGGAGAATAATAGTGATATTGTGCCGTCGTTACAGTGGACTTAAGCCTAAGGAAGCTTAGATTTAGGCTACCACTACCAGAGAAAGAGATACACCCACTAGCGTGTATCATGATACACGGCTCTTCTAGCAACGGGGACGCGATAGGGCGTAAGAGGTTGCACAGAAGGTGCATTTGAGCCCAAATGATGGTGGTTGTAAAAAGAAATTGGCGGATTGGAATATTTTCCAAATCTGGGTTGCCGTGACATCAGGCCTCGGCCAATCTGAATCTAAACTTGACCTGAACGTTCATCATCTCTGCTCTGGTGAATGCCTCTTTATCTTCAATGCGGTCCTCCAAGAATATACGGGTTATCCTCCATGCTACTGAACTCTCCAAATAATCTCTCGGGGTATCCGAACCATTGAACAAGCTACACTGCTTATATACTAGTACGGACGGCTCGACATATGCCCATCCGGTGTATCATACTTGAGCGCCAAACGCCTGCCTTTTTTGAGTTCCAGGCGCCTCATTTCATGTCTCCATACCATTACCAGATACCGTACTCTATATTGCCAAGTCCCCGTGATCCTGGGATGCTCCCCTGATTCGCGGTACTTCCCTCCCGAATCTTGACTTCCGACAACCACCCACCGCAATGGCCCTTACGCTCAGGCTACCTCGTCGACGCCAGGGTCTTGTAAATGGCCGTACCTCAATGACTGCAATTACTGCAGACGTCGGACGTACCAGCCTAGTAGCTCTTAGAGAGTCCTCAGAGGCGTTTCCGCCGCTCAGAGGTGTTACTGGAGGGGTATTAGCTGTTTGGGATATCGTAGAAGTGGGTGGCGTTTTTTCACGGACCGTCATTGTAAACTCATTTGCTCGTTATATTAGGGAGCGAAGACATCAAAGAAGAAAGAAGAAAGCCAGGGCACTTGCTGTTCGATGCAAGGAGATCCTTGAACTCATCGTTGATATAATCGGGAATTCAGACCATATTCCTCCCGACATGGTGGCAAGCATTGAGAGATTCAGTATGTACGCTCTTTTTTTCTTTGCCGTGGCTTTCGATAAAGAAGTCTGACTCGGAGAACGTATTTCGTGCCCTTTGAACAGTATCCTCCAAGAGATCTACGGCTCCGTTATCCCATTACGAGAACGCAGCCTCCCCTCAGCCTTAGTCCACTTTAACCGGACCAAAGATGCCCTTTCCCGATGTGATTTACTTCTTGATGAGGCATACCGGGATCTGATGGTATGTAGTACCCCATTCAGTTGGTTAACTGCGCACTGCAATTTATGTTCCCTTTGGTACTGCAGATATCTTGCATTTTGCGCACAGAGGTCAAAGTTTCCCTGACCTCAATGGATATTCGTGCTTCGACTGCAGAGATAGGTAGAGAGCTGGCTTGTATTTCTCGCAAAGTGGACGGCGTTGTGAGTTGTTTCTTTCCATTTCCAATTCTTTGGAGATTAATTGATTTGTTATGGTATGCAGATCACATCAAACCACAAGCTGATCATTTTTTTTTGACGTAACCTGGGGTATGCCCTTCTACTCCAGCTACTAGTATCTGGTGGCACTTGCCATGTCACAGCTCACCTGTGTACGGCCAGTCCTGATGATCAACGCCATAGGCACACTTCCTTTTTGGATGCTACAGCAACTTGTATTGCTTGATAATTCATGAATTTCAATCACCATTCCAGACATTCGTCGAAATAATCTCTCTCTTACACACAAAGCTAAACCGAGCCCGTAGCTCGACGATAAATTGAATATGTGTGGGCGCGCACGCTAAGAGGTATGAAGCCCTTGCTTGACACGCGGCTTTATAATCTCATAAGTAAAGTAGCTGTACTCACACCTGCACAATTTGTGCGGCGGTGCTATGCCCACGAATAGGTCTGCGCAGACTACCGTTGGCATGTGTACTCTTTAATTGTGAGTACAAGTGACCTTCTAGTAACCTCCTTTCTTTTCCTGGACCTACATGCCTGCCGATGACTCGCCATTGAACGAACGCTGGGTTTTTGCCATCTTGGCCTTTTCATGATCTGCCTTTTGGAAACTTCGCAGTATTTTATCTTTTTAACTCCCAGTGCTTCTCAGCTCCCCGTAACTTTGTTTTTTCACGTTATATAACGCCTGAACAAATTCGTTTTTATTATTAAAATTATCACTGTCCTTTGTCATACAATCAACCAACCTCCGCTCCCCGCCCCAGACTTTACCGGCCGATCGATCAGTCGTTTGAACAGTATGTTTTCACGATGTACCCCCTGAACCACGCACCACGAACCGCGAGCCACCCAATGGTAACCTGTCCAACACCGAACACGCTATCGGCCCGTTTACATTCTGTCCATAAAGGTTGAGGTGTCGTATCCATCTGCATAAGATCGAACCGAAGACCCCACCCGCCCCGATCCGACCCCAAGCTATGTTGTAGTACTCCTGGACTCGGACATCGGCCCCACCAGCACTGACGATACTCCGGAGACGCTATGGGAAGTCCGAAGAATGAATGTAATAGAATTTGAAGCCATTGGTGTAGTGCGACTTAAGGACATAGTAAGCCTGAAGTAGAAGCGTGCTCTGATGACGAGACAGGCAGCTGCTGAGGTCGACTTGATTTCAAACTTGGTGTCGTGGGGAATATGGATAAAGTTCGCAGTGTTGACAGGTGCCGATACAACCCCAGTACGTTGGCAACGCATGATGGATTGTGACACGCTTATGTCGATTCTTGAGGGTGGCAGACTGTTGATGTCACTGCTTCCATAGTTCGA
>JABCKU010000351.1:0-13037 GCA_018221655.1 Myochromella boudieri | reverse complement strand
GTCCAATGTGTTGCACGAGGACCCGGACAAGACGCCATTTTCAATAAATCTGACTGGAAGCAACACATCACGCCCTGAAACATAAGCTGGTAGAGCCTTTCACCATTTCTATCACTGCCATGGGCAAGTACCCTCGTCGAAATGTCAGGGCAATCAGATGAATGTCCCCACGCAAATTTTGAGTCGCAAAGAGGATTCAGTGGTATTAGTGAGGGTACGGAATGGGAGGCGGGAGTACAAGTGATCGAACGGCCGAAAGTTTCGACATTCTGAATGGGTATCGGAACCTGATTATGTGGTCAGAGAAATGGATTGTATGAAGCTACGTCTGCAAAGAGGAATGTGAGAGGTGGAACAAGGAGGTATCCATCCAACGCACCTTAATGTGGTTTAGCCTATCATCGATATCGTAGCGGATGATCGTTGTGGAAGGAGCGGCGCTGCTGGAATGTAACCTGCACAAACTCGCTTTGGTTGAATGGGAGGAAGAAATGCCATATATGGGATGTTCACAACTTCCGAATGATCGTCTTCCCCAACAATGAGTGTTCTAATTTTACTGAGCCCACTGAGACGCGACTATCGGTGTTTCATTGATCAGGTATACAACGCAGTATGCAGGTGGTGAATTTCTGGCTTGTGTTTTGGTTAAAAAGAACATCGAGTGACGCTGGCGTTGGGCTCTCAGGGCAAAGAAAGCCGACGAGGTGACGTGGCAAGCTGATTGGCCTTCATGGATTCAGCTGAGAGCCGATAGAAGGCAATAAAAAGTGGACGGTGGTATACAGCGAACGGGTGAATGGTGCTCCTGGGGCTGAGTTCACGGGGCGTTTTAGTCGTGGTGTCCGCCAACCATTCCTATTATACCCCTCATAGTGAAAGCTCCTTTCTGCGACAAGGTTAGACAGCAGGCCTTAACTTAGCGAAAGATGGGGTGAGTCGTACTTTGGTCGATTTGTATTATGATTTTCCATCCCGGATGCCACCTTGTTGAGGACGAGGGCGCTCACATGAACAGTTTCTCCTGCAGTATACGATGGCCTAACCAGATGTTCGAGTTTTTGCATTCGGCTTCGTCTCAGGGTGGCGCGTGGACTCATAACCTCGAGAGGGAAGGAAGAGCGCGGAGTTACGTGGTAGGCTCAGTGAGGCAGGGCGAGAACTAGACGTTTGGGAACGGAGGTGGAGGTGCTGGACAGATTATTAAGCAATGGATTGGGTGCGCAAGGATTGGATAGAGTCGGACGGGTTGGCGGGCGAGTGAGCGAGATGGGTAGGAGGTGAGATGACAAAGCCCTCAAGGTCCCTGGAGTTTGGCTTGGGATGCACATTCCCGGAAAGACACGCGTCTACTCTTCTGCTGAATTCCGTTCAACGCGACGTTAGTTGATAGTATGGACATGGCCCGAGTTGACGACGCGTATAGGTAACAAATGTCCAGTTAAAAAGGTCCAGTGGTTACTGCAGAATGTGTGAGGGGCCGTAAGTTATCTGGGATACGTATGCGGAAAAAAAAGTATACCTAAATAGGACCATGTCGCCTGCGGCGTGGTGCGTTGATGGTAGTAGCAGCAACGTCATGGTTGGGTTTGGTTGAAGGAGTCGGAAAGAACGATTATTTTCTATCTCAGCACACCATTGCCTTCCCACCGTCACCATCATCTTCAACTCCCATCGCCTTTTCACGAACCGGCTTCCAAGTTTCTATCTCAGAGAGTCTTTTTAATTTTACATTCTCTACAGTGTGTGTAGGAGTCTGGCTCGAGTGTGGTACGCATTGTTCGTTTCATTTTCCCCAGTTGTGCTGACCACATTGATTCATCCATACAGACTTCACCTGGACTCCAGTCACTTCACACAGATGCTTGAACAATGGCAGCTTAATAACATTGCCAATAACGGTTTAAAAACACAAGGAAAAGTTGCTTCAAAAACAGTGGGACAATGAGCAACGAGTAAGCGCTGGTGTAAGTACTAGGCCTTCGACATTCGTGACATATCGTTCGTGAGGTATACTAACCTCACATTGACGGCAGGCTGCAGCCACCGTTACTGAGGCCAAAACTGCAGCACTGAGCAGATGGTCAGTGTGCATATCATGGAGTGCTAGGCAGGCTTGGGGGCAGATAGGATTGAAGGTGCGTGTATGACCATCTCACTCCTACTTTCCTTGACGTTGATGTGTAATCCTTTAGAACCTCCAGCGACCGTGCGTGCTCTCCAGATGCAGCGATACCCTTGCAGCAGCTTATTTGAACGATGTAGAGAGCATACATAATGTCGAAGAACGTGGCGAAGGCCCATACATGCTCACATCTTCAAGGTGAGCATCCTCAGCTCGTATCACACTGGCCATATGCGTATTCAAATCAACATTCTTCTAGTAATCCTTAATGGCCGCTTCGATTCGAAATACTTTCATGAATCTATGCCGATATCAAGAGACGCATAGTGACTGCCAAGCCGCGAAAACGAATAGGCCGTCTGATTGCCAACAAGGCTCGAGGGCATGAGAGTCTGTTATATGAGATGGACTACGAAAGTATCGGGCATCCCCGTGGATCGACGGTTTGGACGGTCGCAATATCGTCGTGGCTGTGCGTCCATTACAGCCGCTGTTACTTTACGGGTGTCGGGTTTCCGACCGTGCTCGTTCTGGTGAGCTTCTATCACACCTCAACTGGCATTCACTAATTCAATTACGGCCTTTAGCGACAACACATTGCGACACAGGTTACTTGGTGTGGTATGGATATTCTGGTGGTATGTCGTTTTTTCAATAAGCCTTGAGCGTTGCTCAATGATAGTTGGTTGATTCAATAGTGTATGCACTGAGTAGTCGATGGTTCAGCCAGCTCGTGGACGGCCTCTTCGCATGCGATTAGTACCTTCTGCCTCCCTTGTTACCAACCATATCCCCATCACAGGTGTGCCCACCTCCTGGTTCCCGTTCTACTGGAGTACTAATGTATGCTGTGCAGGTATGGGTACCCAAATGTGGAAGACAAAGAACCCCAAGAATTCTTTGCTACCACGCCGTGCACTGTCGGCTTTCCTGTTAAATACCCACCCATTATACTTGTACGTCTTATCAAGGCCGCCCCCGTGGTTTTCTTCAAAGAAGTCAAATTCAAGCGTGTCAAAAGTGAAGAGAAGTAGGAAGCCTACTCGCCGATATATAGGCAAGACTTGAAAATCTCTCCAGTCACGCAACGAAAGGCTCAAACAATACATTTGCAAAATTATGTCAATTTAATACACGAGGGCCAATTGTACGTCTGTCTCTGATATCAATTTTCAACGTGTCTTACATACCAACAACTGCGTCAGGCTGCTTGTATATCTGGATCGAGGAGATTTATGGAGACGAGGATAGTCTGAAGGAGTGTGCCGTAATGACAACCGGCAGTCCAGAGTTCTGTCGACGGGTTTGACAGACCCATCTGGAGCCTCACCCAATTACCTACTTCAGCATTGGCTGGTCTTTCCTCAACTCCGAGCGTCATCATTTATCGCATGCCCAAGTCTGTGTCTCCACTTTCTTGCTTCGTAATGTACAGAGTTTTGGTTATTGAACAATATAGTCATCATAACCCTGCAAGAATTTGATTTAGTTGATCCAACAACTCAAACAATTTCAAGCGCTGCCTTTATTTACAGCGAGCTAGGATTACCTCCGTTGGCGATGAGCAAGGAACTTCTTTCAAAGTTCAACGAGCTTGCAGTAAGCAATACAGCGTTGGGACAGCACCATCCGGAATCAATCAACAGTGCTGATGGTTGCATAAGGTTAACGTCAATATATGCATAAAATATTCGTTAACGAGAGTAAAGTACCTGAACAGGCCCTTCGTAAAACATCTGACTAGTATAATAACCCGGCTCCATAACCTATAGCTCCTTTCGATCATTTTGATACAAGTCCTCAAAGAGTCCTCATTTTCAAATTTGTCTGGTGAACAGGCAGACATCCCTGAGCGGAATTTTGAGTCAAAGAGAATATTTAGTGGGTTGGTAATTGACGGGAGGCTCGTTACCTTTTGCAAGAATGAAAAACCAAAGGTTTCGGCATCGTAACGGGTCAGGAAACTGGATGAAGCGCCGGAAACTGTGATCATGTGGTCGGTGGCCATGTGAAGGTGTATCTGTATGCAGGAGCGTGAGTTATGTGATTGGGGGTGGTGACAATCAGCATACCTCAAGGCAGTTTTACCTCGATATTGTACTCCACAGATTGCGTCCAATTATCATGGGTGGAGAGCGACGCTGCTGGGAGATGATCGGGACGCACTCAGTCACTGGCTTGGCTTGATAATGGTTGGAGATGGCCAAGTATGCACTTTATGGCCCCATAGTCAGAGTCATTGATGCCTCGTTGGTGATCATCTCAACTTCCCATCAACGGCAAAGAGTATGCGATGGCTCAGCATCAGTGCTATCTGCAAGACAGTGCGCGGGTGGTACAGCAGACAAGCAAACGAGCAGTCGATGACGTGACAATGGTAGATAGGCGGCTTCATGTTGCGAAACGCGTTGGCTTGATTAGTGTCGATTCGCACTCTATCCTCCGGCTCCAGTTCTCGGCTGAGCTTATGCTACCACCGGGAAAGGTGTTTGTAAAGCCTATGGCCCACATGGATATTCGCTTCTATAACAAACGAAGATATTGCCACGTTGATGACATCCCTGTGCTGATCTGCGCATCAGAGGGCACGGCCACCGAAGGCTTTGGATGAGAGCTGCACGCAGTTACACGGTAGATTCGATGGTTCGGTTGAGGTGAACATGGCAATTCAAAATTTCAAGCTGGTGCTGAGGGCCGAAGAGTAGATGACGTTGAATTTGACACGGTGGCCATAAATCAACTTGAAGGCGCGAGAGGAGCAATATAGAGGACGGCCAATACGTTTTCGAAGGTTACAGGTTTGGATCAGGTTAACGTTTGGGAGGAGCACGACTCGGGATAGCGAGTAAGAGGACATTTATATAATAACGATTGGAATTCAGGTTGAGATAAGTGGCAGTGAGTTCCGAGAAGGGCTTGTACATGTTCTTCTATTGGGAACTCAGCGAGACGTTCCAGGTGGAATTATGGACGGCAACGTATGTAGGCAACCAGTGTTCCGTCCAAAGAGGTGTGCTGTCTTCACTAAAGAAGGTTGTTATGAGTGGATTGGAGGCTTGAGATCTGGGAAGTGGCATACCTGAGCAAAATATATCAATACCTCCCTCGCAGAATGTGGGTAGCGTAAAGCGTTGAACTATGGAGCTCGTGTCGAGATGGGTTTGTTTGATGGATTAAATAAAGACTCAGAAAGGAGTTTCCTAATTCGTCAACAAGTTTACCTCCCCCGCTCACCATCACCAACCTCTCATCGCTGTTATATAAGCCCGCCCACGATTTGTTACCTCAGAGTTTTTTAAGCTCATGTTCTTGACGCTTGTGTGAGCTCGGTTCAACTATGCTTCCTAGGGCATACTAACATTCTGTTGATAGACCAAAATCTCAATGTTGATACTTACACGGCTATTCCGCTAGGCTTAGGCCATTATGGGTGCGTGTATGATCATGCGCCTTCTACATAACCTATATTCAAGCATTACCATACAGATAATCTAGTGATTTAATGCACGACTGGCCAGATACGACTCTACGAGCAGACGATATCTCTCACTGTTCATCATTGTACGTTGAGAGTGTGTAGAAACGGAGGACTCGCCTGAGGCATTTTTATGATCATAACTTCAAGGTACGTTCTCGGATCGTGTTAAAGGTTCTGAATGTGTCTAACTTGCGTGCTTCCATTGATTTTCCTGCCTGCTCAGACTCGAAGTCGCCTTCTCAAAACTGTATTCTATGGCCATCGAGGCCATATAATTGGAGGCCATGGAAATCCTAGTGTCCCCGGATCGTTATCAAGGGTGTTAAATTGACAGTTCAAGGCGTTGTGAGGTGCGATGGCTTGGTTGGGGCTATCAGATATGTCCCACACCTCTACACACTCCATCAGCTCATTTTACTCCGTACCTCTAGCGTCTGCTCTGTACCATTCTCGATATATTCCATTGCACAGCCTGTTGGGCGTCTTCTAGAAGTTCCGCTCAGAAAAAATGACCACTGTGCACCGCAGCGGCAAATTCTTCGGCTCGGCCCCTTCGTGCACCATACCTAATGCTCAGCTGCCATGTTCCTGCGTTCCGTGCTCGTCGAAAATGATGAATGGCTAGGTGGCTACTCTAAACCCACGCTCCCATCATCTCCGCCTGGCTTCCTTGGGATACAACCATGAACGACGGACTTTTGGGAGCTTTCGGTACATTTTCGCAAACCAGTCACCGACTTACTCCCGCCACCTCCTGGGCGGTTCCAATATGCATACAGCGAATAATTGATCATATACGGTGCACAAGAAACGTGGAACACGCTTGGTGGACTGTCCGCAGCCTAATCACCACGTTGTAGGACATGAGTTCCACCAGACCTAACAATCCGTTATTCTGGTATGTCTGGATATCATTATCCTACAGCTTAAGCGTTAAAATCTAACATCCTTCGAGCAAGGCTGGATCCACCTGTGCCATATCCAAGGGTACTCCCGCTTCCTTTTCTGCCTTTGCTACCATTGTATGGTAAGTATCTTCGGCCCAATCTTGCTATGTTTCGGTCCCGACCCCTCTGGTATTTCCTCTAGGTACCGATCAGGAATTTGGAATTTGGTCATGCGCAAACTGAAGTTTCGCTTTGTCTACTGCGACAGACTCTCAGTTAAGGTGAGTCGGCGTTAGTCTTAAATGCTTGATACTGATATCAACACCCTCATTACACAGATGTATGTGACGTATCTTGGAAAAGCGCTATGAAGCCCTCTAAGCTTGTTATCGGACCAATATTTATCAATGTCTCGTTGTCAGCACCTTTACTCATCTCTTCTGCATCTTGTTCCTCCTGGTCTTCCTCATCATCCGCAACTTGAGGCAGAGTACTGGAAGCATGGCCGATAGCTTGTCCATAAACTACAGCTGGGTGAATAATCTTCTACGTAGTTGTCATCCAAGCTCTGGGTCCGCGGTACTTGACATGTATGTATCATTGATTTAATACGTAATTCTTGAAGACACTTCGTCAGTAAACGCAGCTACATTCTAAAATATTCAAAGGATCTCCAAGTTCATACCTTTTAAGTTTCGGCGCTCGGCATGTCAAATGTCAACCGGAACTTGAGCGCCTGAGCACTGCCAGCACACCAACACCAGCACTTACCAGTGAACAATCACATCGTTGTGATCAGTTCCCAGTCTTAACTCTGGGAAATATTGCTATTCTTATCCTCCTCATTCCGTTATGTCTATTCTACCGAATGCGCGTGACGTTAACTTCAACGCGCCCAGTTCTCTGGTGGCTGTGGGCGTCATTAATAATTACCATATAGCAGGAAACATGATCCAAGTTCAATCAGGTGTGTACGCATCTTTCCTTTGCGCGCTTACCATTCTGACTATATATCTCAACTCCGACTCGCCACGCCATTAGGAACACAACAGGGTCAAATTCGAATGACATCCCCCAAACTCCTGACTGTACTTGCGTGTCCTGTCCCCAGCCAATATTTCACTGGACGTGTAGGCACCCTCCGGAAACTATCAAGGATGTTCGCCGCCCCCGTCTTCACCCTTTTCAGTACAAATGGTGACACGCCACGGGATATAGCTCACCACATCCACGATTCAACTAGGTATGTGGCTTACTTCTTGCAGTGGGGGCCTTGCCTGATATAATACAGATTTTCTTCTGTTCTTCTAGACGGAAGCTCAATTGAGAAGTTCAAGAGGGGTATCAAAGAGATGACGCGTTTTATCATTACCGACAATGATGGTGTCCACTCTCAGGCTCATGCCAATATGCTGCTCATTCTTGAGAAGACAGATGTCTCCCTGCAACTTGACCAACATCTTCCTTACTCCCTCCACAATCCTATCCTTTTGTTGAGCACTGACAAAGCTGTTTCCCGATTTGCATCACCAGGCTGTGCATTTGAGTTGCCCGGGTTTACCGACCAGCTGGCAGTTGACAGTCTTCTTCAGTCTATTGAAGGAACCTTTACTTCTCAGCAGCGTGTCATTACACTGGTGGCAAAAGGTGGAACTGGAAAGACACAAGTGGCACTCAAACTTGTTGCTGAAAATCCATCCAGGTATAATTATTACTTGTCAGTATATGAAAGAGTGCTAACCTAGTTATGATAGGTTCTCATATGTTTGGGTGCTTGATGGAACCTCAGACACTACACTTATTGCAGCCTTCAAGAAGCTGGGTGAAGCTGCTGGTGTAGGTGATTCAGTCAATGATGTGAAAAGTTTCTTGCAGGGGATTCATGAGGACTGGCTCCTCATCTTTGACAATTCAGATGATCCAAATGTTGACTTAAGTGATTATATTCCACATTGCAGTCATGGCAATGTGATCATCACAAGTCGCCTTACTGAGGTCAACCAAATGGCTTCCCCTGGTTTCCACATTGACCTTCTTGACCTTGAACATGAGGAGGCCATAGAACTTCTTCTAAAGCGGATACATGGAGACTATTCAAACAATAATCGCCAGCTTGCATCTGATATTGTTGATACATTTGGCTGCCAGGCTCTTGCTGTAGCCACAGCTGGTGCCTATATTGCCTCTACTGCAACATGTACTCTAGGCAACTACCTCTCCCTCTTTGAGCATAAACGTAAACAGCTTTTGAACTATAAGATGAAATCTCTTGATCACTACCAGAGAACTATCTTTAGTGCCTTTCTACTTAGCTTTGAACAGCTTAGCCCAGCCACTAAGCTTCTCATGCAGATCTGTTCTTTCTTCTCCCCTGTAGCTATTCCTATTGGTATTTTCCATTATGCACATGCCTTTACAGGCAACAATGCCCTTCCTGGTGAAGATGTTCTAGGCATAACAGAACTGGAATACTTCTTATCACTTTTTGCTGACAATGAATCATGGGATGATAGTGTTAATGAATTGGCCTCCTTTTCACTCACAACATATGATACCCAAACTGAAAGTCTTTCATTCCACTCCATCCTCCATGCCTGTGCCTCTGAGACTATTGAAGTTGCTAATAATAAAGAAGGACAAGTAGCCCTACTTCTTCTTGCTCAAGGAACACCTTTGGGAAGCAATGCCTCTGACTTCCAGTTTAGGCGACAACTAATTGTACATGCTGGTCATATCTATCAAGAGGACTTTTCTACTCACATAGTCTGCTATGCCCTTGGAATAATATTCCATGATGCTGGGGATTGGAAGAAAGCTGAAAGAATGTGGCAGCAAGATGTGTTATGCTGCAAAACTTTCCTTGGAAAGCACCATCCTATGACTTTATCATCTATGTCCCAACTTGCTTGGACATATAGAGATTGTGGAAAGCTAGAAATAGCAGAGAAACTAGAAGAAGATGTGCTCCAGGTTTCTGAAAAGGTACTGGGAGAGTATCACCCCAACACTTTGACTTCTATAAACAATCTTGCTTTAACATACAAAACACGTGGGAAGATGGAAAAGGCAAAAGAGTTGCAGGAGAAGGTGTTCAAGCTTTTTCACAAAGTACTTGGAGAAGACCATCCTAATACCTTGACATCCATGAACAATCTTGCCATGACATACAGATCCTGTGGAAAGATGGAGGAAGCAAGAAAGCTACATGAAAAGGTGCTTAAGCTTCGTTTGGAAGTACTAGGAGAGAACCACCCTGATACCTTGTTGTCTATGTCAAATCTTGCCTCAACATATAGCTATTGTGGATGGCTGAAGGAAGCAGAAAGTCTAGAAGAGAAAGTTCTTCAGATCCGCACAGTCACACTTGGTGAACAACACCCACAAACTATTGGATCTATGAATAATATTGCTTTGACATACACACGGCATGGACAATTAGAGAAAGCAGAAAAACTACAACAGCAGGCACTTGAGCTCAGTAAAACAGTACTTGGAGATTATCACCCTGATACATTGACATGCATGAATAACCTTGCTTCAACACACAGACAGTGTAAGCATTGGGAGAAAGCAATGGTATTGTATCAAAATGTGATTAAGCTTGGCAGTGAAGCTCTTGGGATGCGCCATCCTGACATTTGGACATTCATGGCTGGCCTTGCCTCAACATACCGTCAGTGTGCACTATTAGAGGATGCAGAGAGGTTAGAGGAGAAGATACTTGATGTGCGTAAAGAATTACTTGGAGAGTATCACCCAGACACTGCACGGTCCATGCATAATCTTGCCCTTACATATAGAGAACGTAAACAGCTAGAAAAAGCTGAGAAGCTAATGACTACTGCTCTATCTCTCAGGACAGAAATATTAGGGCCAGAACATCCAGACTCAAAGGACAGTGCTCAAATGTTACATCAGTGGATTAATAAATTATTATGAACATTACAAACAGCTTGTTTTATTTATTTATTTATATAGCACAAACATTGTTGTAGTTAGAGATATTTTACCAAATATAAGGGAATGAGCATGTCAGATACTATTTGGAGTAATTACAAGTTGGGCCAGGTTTGCTTTTTTCCTCTTTCCTTTCCTATATTCAAACTGAATATGCAACATTTGAAATGGCCAACAATCAAAATCCACTCCTTATTTAAATAAACTATAAGCAATTCTGATAAGATAGGGCTCATATAAAATGTGCCCATGTCATGTGATTTTCTGTGACTAGGATAACCTTAATGGCAGTTATAAATGGTCAAAAATAAGTAATCAGCTTGCCCAAGGTTCAATATGTATCCATTCCTAAGAGAATACTCCAAAAGGATTTTGAATGTTGTAAAAATTACTAGTGCTTATAGATCTGGTCTGGTCCAGTTTTTTAACTCCCATGGGCTTAGACTGGAAACCAGCAGGTCTTAGTTTTTCCACAATTTCATGAAGACCTAGACCAGACCTGTATGGGCCAGTGCTGACTGGTTGTTAGACTGACCACCCACATACCCAATTATATGATATTTCCAAGATTTGTTCAACCAATAAGGCAAATAGCCTCTTGTTCTCAAGGTGTGCACTGTCAGGATGAAAAACTGTTTCCTCTGATGATGAGACCGCTATCTGCAGACCCACCAATCCAACGTAACTTTTCAACTTTTTGACACAACCTTACCATGTTCGAAACAACTTTCGACATTTGATCTCTTCAATTTTTGAGTTCTGACATTTGATTTCAGACTTATGACTTTCAGCTCCTGCGATCACTCCTTTTCGACGATTCAATTCTCTTTTCATCACAATCATTAACTTACATAATCATACAGATTCATTCATCAAGGAGAAACATAAGCTCCTCCATTCGTTCCTTACGCCACCATACTACTGTTCACCATTTCTTTTAGATATTCTTTGTGCTAGTACCGACCGACCATAGTCCGACTATCATGGATATTTAACTTGGGTCTGTAGAATGGTAGTTTACAAATACCTATACTGTAGTAACAATAAAACAAGTTCCCCAAAGCCCCAAGAGCTAGGACTTCAACTCGCCGTCACTCTGTAAGATCTTCAATAGGTCTTTTCGTTGTTTTATTTGCTTGTCTTCGAAAGATAACCATGATCATCGAAGAAAGAGGGTTGTATACCCTACTTCAATCAGTTTTTGTCGGTTTGATCTACGTCTCGCTGTCGTCTTGATTGTTCTTGATTGTTTCGATTTCACTTTCAAAACAGGAAGATACTCTTTTCGATAAGTGTACCAACTTACATCGTCGAAGTTGTTGACGCTCTCTGTCTCTATCTCTCTCTCTTTCTATTTTTCTTTTTCAAAACAGTCACTCAACATTGATTTCGATACTTAAATTCAGTTTCGACACTAACTATTTGTCCACTCCCCTTTGTTTGCAGAGACACGGTCCTCAGCTCACACTTATAGCGTTATATTGTGGTTTGGGTTGTGGCACGGCCCGATCTAGATTCACTTTGACGATCATCACCAAAAACAAGCCAGTATGTGCCTTAGCACATGTCTCATACATTTTCATTTTGTCAGAAAAATTAATATCAATCTTATCTGGCATCAGATATAATTAGAATACTTCTGACAGATCAAACAAATACCTATCTACTGTATATCAAATCATGCGGAGGTAGTCTCTTTCCTTATGATTCTACATCAATGACTCAACTACAGTCATAATTTGACATCTTATGCTAGATGAGTCAGACTGTAGACTTATCAGATTGAATCATCAGAAAATGTCTAGTTGTACTATACATATATATAATAAGTCACTACTAAGCAATTCCATAGTAAATCTAGGACAATCTTCCTTTCTTTGATAACTGTATTTGTAATCTTTCTCTAAAGCTTACTCACCTAGTTCTAAGAATACCCAGACTCAACAGTATATAAAGCCAGCTAGTAGAATGAAATAAACAGGTTTCCAAAGGTATCAGACCTTTCCTTGCAAGTTTCCCTTCAGTCCCTTAGGTCTGCTAAGTGACTAAGCCTCACTTGTGACATTCACAAGATTATTAAGTCATTCCTACTCATTATTGTCTACATCCTCAGAGTGTAAAGACTGTTGTCTTCTACACTTGAGTCTATTTTTGTCATTCAATTTCATGTCATTGTTATTCCATTCAGTACTGCAATTTATGTCATAAGTTCTGCTGTCATGTTGTCAAGTCTGTTGATAAGACTGCAAAAATGCTATCAACACATTCATCAACACATTGACAGCCTTTTGATGCATCGACATGTTTATCCACATAATTGACAGTCTTTCAGCAAGGTTGACAAAGGTGAAATCACCATAAATATCAAATAAAAGCATCAACATACTATCAATGAAGACTTGGTGGATATATTTGACATGAATAAGAGACATACACTGTACCAACCATGTGGTATATCTTCACACTTCAGAAGTTGATGGATCTTTCTGAGGGAAAAACCCTTTAAAAAAATGCTTAGCATTTCTTAAATATTTTCCCACCAGAAAAATCAAAAGTATTTCCACAGATGCATATCAGAAAAATGTAAAGT
>JABCKU010000350.1:0-13065 GCA_018221655.1 Myochromella boudieri | reverse complement strand
GTTGTTAGCCGGTTGAAGGGATATCCACAGAGAAATTCTCTGTCTGGGCTGGCTCTAAGACTCAGAGGAAGGTGAACGGTGAAGGAAGTGTGTTTCTGTATCACGTGATGAGAATATTTTCTTTTAAGCATTCGAATTTCGGGGTAAGTCCTTCTCTCTTTCATCGCATAAAAAAAACGACACCACAATGCGAGTGTTACGTTCGTCTACTCGTGTCAAATCGAACTCGAACACTAGCGATGTGCATGATTCATGTGTCGAGCCCAATCCTAAACGCCAGAAGACTCAGGTCGTAGTCAATGGTGAGGGCAGTGATTCAGGTGTTGCGCCAACTCGCCAACGTCTCAGACGTGGTGCTTTGAAGCTAATGACAGAGATTCCACTGGATCTACTTTACGAAGTGTTTAGTCACCTTGCATTCCTCGATATCTATCATCTCTCACAAGTCAACAAATCCCTTCGCCACATGCTGTTGGCCAAGTCCGCCACCTTTATCTGGGAAACGGTTTGTAGTCAGTTTCATTGTTTGAATGTCTCTGATGTTACTTTAGGCCTTCAACAACGCAAATGATGATCTACCTCCACCCACTCCTGACTTGCACCTAGCCCGATACGCTGGTTTAATTTATGGTCGTCACTGCCATGTTCGTCCTATCTTCTACCGTCTTGATATGCGAGTGTGTTTTAAATCTATACCAACAGAACTGTGCTGCACCCAACGCCACTCATTTGCATTTCACAGGGCGCACGCGGCTTTGCCAAGCTTGCCTAGATATGAAGTAATTAGCTTCCGTCACCACTCAATACCCCACACTGACAAACCATAGAACTATTGACCATCCGGGTTGGGATGGCCGCTCCAGAATAATTGCGAAGCTCATGCCGGTATGGCTTCTTGACCCAAGCAAAGTCGGACTAGCCTCGAGTTTGTCTCTCTGCTGAGCTTCTGTGTGAACCCCTCTGATTTGACGGGCAGGAGGCCGCTTCGGCCGCAGATATACTGTAGAGCGTTACCTCAAAGCCGATAGCTTATACGCCACGACGAAGCTTGACCAGCTTAACGGTGACCAAATTCTCATCAATAAATTTGTCAACAGCAGGGTAGAACAACTTCAAAAAAGGTCCACGGTATGTCTACACATGGTCATATTGACGAAGTTGCTTGAACATGATGCTCTATTATAGCATGCGCGTATGGTGGAGGATTGGCTTGAAGAGGCAAAGGCTCGGAGGAAAGTTCACCTGAGCGACGCGCGCTCACGGCGAAAAGACGCGTTCGTTGGTCTACATTATGATTCTGTTGATTGATCATAAAGATTTTGTTCAGTATACTTGAAAGGCTTAAGGACGAAGGTGAGAATCATATTCGCTTCAGTATATGAACTCTAATATTTGTTGGGCAGGATGGGCCGATGAACTAGGGCACCTTGACGAAAATGAAATTCGGAATATCCCTGGCATCAGAGAGCCAAAGGATTTGACAGAGAGAAGTGTGGCTTCTTGATATCCTACAACGCTCGTCACTGACTTTTTCGAAGTTTGGTTAAATATCAGAGATAAAGTCCACGATTTTCTCGATGACCAGAAAAAGATTCGTTTAAAATACGAGCGCGAGAGTATTCTTGAGCTCCGTCTGATTCAATTAAGCGAAGTACTCATAGAGTACCAGGACTTGCAGCCGCCGTTTGCGCTCCTTCCAAACTTTTCTTCTCTCTCCATCGAGGAGCCCTTCCGGTCGCTCATTTTCTCCAATTCAACCGAACCATTATCCGAAGAGGTCCTTTTATCCTGGAAGTCTCAAATCGACCAAGCATGTAACGATTGGATTGAGTCGCGTAGCGCCGAGTTGAGGAAGTTGCTTCCATCGAAAAAACTCCAACTTGAACTCGCAACAGTGTTCTTTCGATGTAGGTGGTGCAGCGAGCCAATTCCATATCCTAGGATATTACAACATGCCTGCCTTACCACAGAACATGACGAGCTCGATAAACTTCATGATGACGACGAGCTATACTATGCTTACTTCTCGTCAAAGCCATGGAATTTTGGGGGCCAGCAAGTCTCCTATCACGCCAAAGCCGCATCGTGCGCAAAGGGCATTATTGAAGCCTGTCATGAGAATCCAGCGACTATGACAGCTGCCGAGATGGAGAAGCGAGCTTACCGAGTGGGATGCTTGCGGTGTAATACCTATCCGCAACTTTTCATGACCTGGTCAATGGCAGTGAGCACCGCTGATCATTATGGCCTAAGTAGGTATTGACAAAACCTTCAGGTTTGGCATGACCTTCATAGACATGATGACCCGCCCCGGAATGGGTCTTGCTGGGAACTGGCCACCCCTGGGGATACAGAGTTGGTGAAGGCTAATGAAGAGAAGTGGATGTTGTCCCGTCAACACACCGCGATTAAGTGCAAACAATGCAAACGTAACTTTTCACCCCATAGCATAGAAACACATCTTCTTTCCGTGTGCGTGGTCTCCAAACTCTGTTATTGATAGTAAACTAATGGTCTATGTCATTCAGGCATAGCATATCAAGAGACACGTGGCATGAAAACACCCTCATTCCCCTTGACACGAGTATCTGTGACCTCACTCAACCGTTTAAACTGACCGCTCATAGCCGGAAAACCTTGAAATTGTTGCCAGTGTGAACTTGGTGTTGGGGTGACGCCTGTTAACATTTACCTGAATATTTTCATTCCTCTGCTTTCGCTCATAATAATTCTTTCGCCATTCTATGTTACTCGTGCACACTCGTAGCTTGAACACTGTTCCCAATAATAATAGACCTCTTCTCCACACTGTCAGCAACATCTACATATATTTATGTGGCACAGTATGACATGGAGATTGTGTAAGCTACTTTTTCACCCTTTTTATTCGCTTCGCTTTTTTGTGTCGTTAAATAAATCTTATTTGTAGATACCAGTAGCCCATTTTGTAAAGGAATGGATGAAGTTCAAGTTTCAGGAGGGACGAACTGTGTTTTTCGATCTCAAGGACTCGAATGAGTGGTCTCGTGGTACATACACGATCCTGAATTACTCCTTTATCCGTATACGTATCCGCATGGTTTCCCTTGTTATAGCACACCCTGTCCTGGTGTTGGGATGATACCGTTGGCGAGGACCCTCCAGAAGATCCTAAGGCAATAACGACGAGGCCAACAGGGATAATGGTGACGATAGCTAGCACCAAGCCGGCTTGTGGGGTGGCAAGGCTCAAAGCAGCCACATGTCTGCGAAGTTGAGGGGTGCTAATGACGGTTAAACAAAGGACACACACAAACTT
Organism: Myochromella boudieri; assembly: GCA_018221655.1. Classification (NCBI taxonomy): domain Eukaryota; kingdom Fungi; phylum Basidiomycota; class Agaricomycetes; order Agaricales; family Lyophyllaceae; genus Myochromella; species Myochromella boudieri. Next base: position 9,767 of record JABCKU010000350.1, on the reverse strand, counting down.
CAATTATGTCCGCAATGCTGGGAATATGCATGCGCGACCGCCACGTTAGTTGTGGCACTGCGGGCGACGACGGAGGTCAGAAGAAGAGGAGATAAAGAACCACGGCATTGTCCACCACTGTGATCAACAAGCACCTCACGTGCCTTGATTTCTTTCTCTTTCCCACTGCCCCAAACCTCACTAGACTTGAATCGATGTGTGACTTTGAAAATATTCTAGGTGTAAGGGAACGCGTTTCATTTTGCCAGCGGGAGGAGTGACGTTGCGATGAGCTCTGGTACGTTCCAATTATCTTACTACATACCATGGCAGGTCTTCGATTGGTCTAACTGCTGCTATACAGAACTTTGTAATGAATAGAATTCCACACCAACTTTCAAATTCAAGTTGTCATATGGATACTCTCCCGTTTTGCTGTCCAAACGCCGTGTGCCGCCTTCGTTGCCTCCCTCAGTGAGCGTCAAGACTCTTTGGCCCTCGGGGCCCGTCTGTCCATATAATGCTAATACAATCCCAATTACTTTCAGGACTGTCGAGGCGATGACTATTAGGATGATGATGGGTCGGCTTGAGCACGGTGAATGTGGGGGGCCACGCGTCATCCCCGTCAATTGTGTGAGTTGTTCATCATATATACCGCTTTTTTGCATGTCCATTCAGAACCTCCTTCCCTTGTCCTCGTTATGGCTGGATATGACGCGTGGCGTGTGGATGTCGCCTGGCACCGGCCAACCTCTTTGTCATGACTCGGATCCATCCTCGAGAAGACATCCTTGCGTTCCTGATCCTGCCTTTGCTCATAATCCGTTCCTTTTTTTCTCCTTTCGCTGCTTTACACTCTTCTCGCTCTCTTACTCTTTACCCTTGCTGACGTACTCTAACAGTCCCCCACACGAGACTTCCAAGGCGATCTCTATTACCACATTCTAGATCCACCTACCACAATGAATTTTAGGGCCACGAGTTGTTTAGCAGAGGTGGGTGTATCGGGTCGTACGTAGAGCGAGGTCTGATCAATGAACTCCCGTGGTGTAGGAGATACGGTTGCAAGAAAGGAGAAAAGGATGCCGAGGAGACAGGTGGTGTGCCCATTGGGCGGGGTGTGTGTGTACCTGCTTACCAGCCACGGTGTTCGATGTAGCTAATGACAAGACTTCTAGTTCGATCAACGAGCCCCATCTCCAACTCGAACACCTCCACAAAACTTCCGCCCCCTGCACACCAGAAGCAGCCCTCATCAAGCCCAGCTCAGCTCGCGCTAGATATTGTATGTATACTGTCGGCTCTATACTTTCAAAAGAAATCTCATCCGCTTTCCCCTAGGTAGCCAAGCCAGAAACACAATATGGCAGCTCAAGACGTATGAGCACTTTAGCCGCAAGAGCCGCGAGGCAGAGCCTCGCCATCGAAGAGAAGGACTGGCCCTTCTGGTTACGGTGGAATTCTGGCATTCAAACCAAGCCTGCACAAGAGGGCTGCTGTCCAGCAAGATGAGGAGTGGGCTACCCGGTGAATTGTGACACCAGGGATGAGATGGTGGAGGTGCAAGGTGCTCAAGGACGCTGTTGACGATCTAGACTCGTGGTGGATGTCGGGGGACCTCTGTACTAGATTTTCCATTGGCCAAAAGTAAGTTTTATTTGTTTCTCGAACTGTACCGTAGTCTGGATTCTGACCCCAGCTCGTAGAGTATACCGCCCCACACAAATACTCATTGGCGCCTGACTATCGCGAGCGGAGATTTGTATTGGACGGAGCTGAGAAGGTACTTATGGAGAACTGGAGAGGTCATCAATGTCAACTTAATGTCACAACGGACATGGTTGTTCGTCGTACACTTCTCGGGTCGTCGTCAATGGGCGATCATCGCTGTTAATACGTTGTTAGTCACCGCCCAATAAGGACAAGTCATGGGAACCTTCTGGCTTCTATCCATATCGCATTGATGCAAGCCCAGGGACTCGATAAAACCTTCCCATCCCTTAACGCTTCGTGCATAGTCGCGTTCTGCGACAAGTCTACACCTTCAATAGCGTGTTACACAACATTACTACCACCGAGGCCCGACCTGACCCGGTCGTACAATGGCATCCATATTCGATACGCCAAACAATGAACTTTATCACGCCATTCACCAGATTGAAGGCCTACCGCAACACCAAGCTCGAATAGACTACCTTCCTTCCGAGATCCTCGCGGCCATCTTCTTTCTGTGTAGTTTTCCGGACGGTGACGACAGGTCCATCGAACATAGCCCCTCTGCGTGCCCTTTACTCCTCGGGAGAGTCTCCCGTTTCTGGAGGACATTCTCCTACTCTACGCCCGAACTTTGGTCGGCCTACCACATGCGGCTGGGGCGGCACAATGTGGCTTGGATGGATATACCCCAACGTTACATCCACAGCTTGCACCAGTGGGTTAGCAGGGCCGGGTCGTTGCCATTATCGTTGAGCTTATTCCTTAACCCTGCGAGCCAGGTGATTGCGGAAGCATTTGTCCCCCTTGTCACGGAAATGGTTTCCTATGGCCACAGATGCCGCTACCTAGGCTTTCACCTTAGCATTCATCCCGAGTGGATGATCACGCTTGCCTCTTTTGAGTACCCCAGGCTCGAAGAGATCACACATTCACTCCCCTGGCACGGCCTGAAGGAGATCGATATAGGGTTGCCGGATCCGTATTCAAAGGCCCGCGCTTTTCTCTCGTCCATCGTGCCAGCGGCACCGGCTTTACAAAGACTCACTGTTACCGGGATGCCTCGCGGCCTTCTGTCTTCCATTCCTCATCCATCCTTCGCACAGCTGGCGTACCTTCTTACGAATTCACGAGAGACAGTTCGGACATGTTGTGATATCCTTCGTCTCGCTTTGAATTTACGGCGATGCAGATTCAACATGCGGGTCCATGACGACGAGCAAGACGACAAGACCCAGCTTTTGATACCGGTTGTACATAAGCATCTTGAATGGTTATATATTGGTTCGACCGACTTTGCTCGCTTTTTTTCTGTTGTGACCCTTCCTGCGCTTCATACCCTCAGTATCAACGGAGAGAAAAGCCACGTATGGGATGAGGATAGTGACGCAGAAATTGTGTATGCACCCTCATGGAGTCCAGCCAAATTCCACAGCTTCATCGCACGGTCCAAGCCACCCCTCACGAAGCTCTCCTTCTTCGATCTCGAGTTCAAAACAGAGGAATTTCTGGGCTGTCTCACAGTCGTCTCGGAGACACTGGTAGAACTCAACGTTGAATGCGGTGGGGAACTGGACATATACGACCCACCAGGCTTCGTTGATGATACTGTTTTAAAAGCATTGACCTATATACCACTGGACACGGCGAAGCTGGATAGCGTTTTTGTCTGCCCGCGCCTGGAGCGCATCCGTTTGAGAGGGTACATTTTCGCGCCTTCTGCAAAGGGAGAAAAGATAGTCGACATGTTAGAATCCCGCTATCGGGCTGACGCCTTCCCGATTCCTGGACTTCAAACTCAGCTTAAGTGGGCATATGTTGGGGGGACCTATGGTGACGAGGCATGGGCAAGGGTCGAGGCGTTGGAGAAGGATGGATTGGAACTGCTTGTTGTCGAAGAGAGGAGGAACTATGAACCACATTATGTCGATGATCCTGAACTGTTCGAGTGTGAGTGTGATTAGTTGTCCTTGAGCTTGACGTTTGTTGATATCTGATCCCATTCTAGAAACCATCAATGGACTACGACATACTTGGACGACGGCCCTTTCGACTGCATCATACACCAGGCATCTAGGTCGGGTAGGATTCCAACAAGATGAGTGGGTGGGCCACCGAAGAATCAGGTCTCATTTCGTGCACCGAGGAGGTCTACGAGGAAGGTTCCGAAGAGCTCTGCGTATGGGGTGGTAATCGCCGCCGGAGCGAAGCGATGGCAATGTCTTCTATGAAATACATATATCGAGTGTATAAAGTTACAGTTCACAATTCAATCTCGTCCACTCCTAGCTTGAAATTTGCCGCAACGCATCAACCGTGCGTGCCCCAACGAGACTCCTTCAACCGAGACTCCAATGCTCAACGCTCAATACGCACTCCCAGCCGCAGGTAGCCCATTAGGGAAGTACTCTTTGAACAGGTGCGGGTAGTGCCTCTGTGCGACGTCGGGGTGACTCCTGTTCATACAGTAATCAAATAAGAACAACAACAAAGACATGTGACGAGTGGGGGAAACACGTACTTGACCCGCCCAATAAGATTCACCTGCCCAGACGGCTTCTGGTCGAACTCCGTGAAGTTGACGGCTGTAGGTGGGAGAATGACGGTGAGTGATTGAAGAGTGAAACAGAAAGAAACAGAAACGCACAATCAGTCTTAGCAACTTCGCCCCTTCCTGCTTTGAGCGCTAGAATCTCTGGCGGGACTGGTAGAAAAAAAGAAAAAAAAACAATCATCTACGAGCGCTTGTTCGGAGATGAACAGGAAAACCTACACTCAACGATGTTCTCTGTCAACTTCGCATCCAAACAAATGTTCTGGAAGAACGGAACTGAGTACCTCGGGCCTTGGGGCCCTTCACCGGCACGGGGGGAGAGGACGCGGTGGGAGGTAGCACGTGCGAGGCCTTGGGTGGCGAATTCGAGGGCTGGTCAGGGATGCATGTCAGTCCAGCGTTGCCAAGTATATATAGGAAGACAAACCTTTGCCAATGTTGACAATAAAAGTCCCTGGTACAGGCGGAGCGTCGATCCATCTCCCGGAAAGATTCTGGACTTGAAGGCCTCGATGAGGGGAGGCTTGGAGGAGCTGTACGTAGAGGCGCTTGTCAGAAAAAGAAAATCGAAGTCACGGGCAAGGGCGAAGCACGTACAAACGTTAGAAATCCTGCATCATAATGTGGGCCGACACCCTGTCCCTCCTCGCCCTCTTCGACGACAGGATATTTCACGATTTTACCGCGATGTTGCATCTTCTCCTCTTCATCGTAGAAATGTGCTGGCGTGTCCGGGGCGAGGCCGAATGCCTCTGCGAGGAGGGAGATGAAGACGTGACTGAGGGCCGCAACTTGGTCGAGATAGCGTTCGAAGAGGGTGTGGAAGCCTGGAATGAGAGATTCTTGTGGCCACTAGGTTGGTGTTAGATATGAGATCAAGAAAAAAGAGGTAGAGTATACCTGAGGCGGTCCCCACAGCCTCCAGTATTCTTTGACCTTGTCGTCACCCGCTTTCCACCTAGTCTCATGTCTCGTTGCGATGTCAAACTGTTCCCTCTGATCTACCTTCCCCTTCGTTAACTCAGCACCCAGTTTCGAATACCCGAGGAAATGCGGCGAGTTTGCCATCTGTATGCGGTCCTTCTCCTCTTGGGGGAGTGCAAAGAGTTTCGGAATGTATTCGTCCGTTAGGAGAGCGATGTCCTGTTGGGAGACGGGCGCGTTGGAGAGGTAGAGGAATCCAACATTGATGAGGGCGTGCCGCAGTTGTGATATGAAAAGAGGTTTGTCGGTGGATACGAGAGAGTAGTCGAGAATTGGGATGCTGGAGAAGTTGGCGCCAGTGTCAGTGCAAGAGGGCATGGTTATGTGTTTAATGAAGGATTAGCGGGGAGAAGAGGTCGTACTAAACTACTGACCATGTCTTTTACATATGCTTAGGAAGCCTGTCGCCTCCTGGATCCTAGGTTTCATGGAGTCACGGTGCAAATTGTGCCAGATCACGAATAATCGCGCAATTATGGTTTATAATGAATCGATATTCTTTGGTCATCGAACGGTACATAGGAACTTGAACGTCTCCGTGAGGCAGCCTATACTTGGTGGTAAGTGAAAAGGACATTGTGTGGAGTTTGAGCTGGTAGTCATCAAAGAGTAACAATTTGATTTATCATCAGCATTTGTTCACTGATGTCCATCATAAATAACGAGAGACATGTAGAACGTAAAAAAGAAATCGTGAACGATAGTGTTTGGGAGAGGAGGTATACCTCGCTAAGATATGTTACGAGGGATGCAAAAAATCAACGGACGGTACAAGGCCCAGAACAAAGAAACAACCTCAAAGAGTCACGAAACATGGACTACCAACTCCTAAGGGGAAGCGCGGATCTGGGGTTGAGGTGTGGCCAACCCCCACTCTGAACAAAGCCTTCATCCTCGCCACCGAATCTTTGTCCTTATCCTGAGCCTCAACCTTCCTCATACCTTGACCATTGCCATGTCCTTACTTCTACTCCTCCCTTTCCCCTTCCTGGACATCCCGAATATGTGCTCTCCATCCGTTTCCAGCGACATCGGAACTACACACGGGCTTAGCAGGGGTAGGTGTCCACGCTGATATTTGTATTTTGGCGCGGGGGTTAGCGAGTGTGGCACTGGGCGCGCGGGCGCAGGGACTGAGATAGGGTCAGAGGGAGGGGCTATCGTCATCGGTAATCGCGCACTTGAGCTGTATCATGTAGCTTAGAACAACGGCGGATGCTGAAGTGTTGGCGATGTTGACGGAGGTGCCGATGTCGATGTTGATGCTCGCTATCCTCAAACCTGATGACGGGGAAGGGCACTATTCTGCAACGAGGCACTGGGTGAGCCGGCGGGGTAGCGGGGGTACAGAGGAAATATGCCTTTTCCCCTCATCTATTCGCGTAATGGTTTGGTGGAGGGGATGCGTACTCCTCCGATGCTGCGGCCGCATCAGCGGGGCATCGAGGGGACCCTCCGGATTTCTCGGCGACTATTTATGCAGTATCAGCTCCCAGGTACAAGGAAAAGCGCGAGAAAGAAGGGAGGTCACTTACGTTATTCCCCACCCACCGCCCCCGGCCAGAGCTCTTCCGATGTCGTACACGATGCTGCGGTGTGCCAAGGCCAAGTGAAGGCACATAAATATCGATTGGCTCGTCGTTCGTTCTCTTGACTCAGTGGAAGTTGGGAGTCAGGCGAGGCGGTGCATGGGGGAGTGAGACACAGGCGCTCGAAATAAGTGGCCCAAGGGTAGGCCAAGTAGACATGGAGGCAATACTAATAAACATCATTAGTTCAGATATGATAATGGTGAGGCATTAAATGTCCGAGAGAATTAATCGCGAGGAACGAGGTGGACTTACCTCCCGCCCGCATTCCTGCTATCCTTCTAGCGACTCAGAGTCAAGCCACCCACTGTCTCGCTCAGCACTAACACACTCAATGGCTTTTCTATGTCAACACACCACGTCAAGGACCCACTTTTGTATTTGGGCTTGAGCCTGAGCTTGATGCAACAGTAGCTGCGTCTGGAGCTCGAGTCGTAGACGGCTAGATGTGGTCGGAGGGTCGGAGTATGACGGTCGGCGGCCCCCAAGTTTCACCTCGCTTCCTCTGGCCATTCTCAGCGTCTGTATTGGCGTTGGTATCGGATGGGTAGTTGTGTACGGGTACGTTGTGCACAGAGTAGTGCTGGTGCTTTCTAATGCCGATTGGGAAGCAGGGCACGAAAAGGCGCGTTGGCACTTACATATCCACGTTGCTGAGTCCGTTGTGCATTGTGCGGTACTTCAGCGTGCCACAACATGCCCCATCTACGAATAATCATTAGAACTCAATCCGAAGCATCCAATTGTGGAAGAAACCAACCACCGTCACCCCTAACTTCGCCGACGACTCACCATGGCCCACAACCGGCAGAGTCAAGCACCTCCCACATTGGATAGTTTGCACCAAGATTGTATACCAATGCAAACGTTGTAAGAAGGACAAGGACCGTGCGTGTGACCCTGACACAGGCTGACAGCATCTCTTGATCACCGACTCTCATCTTCTCTTCAGACTACAGCCCACATCGTCCGACTGCAACTTCCAAGCTATGGATCGAGATCCTAGTCAACGTGGATTGAGGCTCCTTTCTCTAGGCATGACTCATGTTTCCCTGAGGCACCTTCAGGTTCGGCTAGTGTTGTTGGCAAAACTGCGCCATATTGCCGCGCCAGGTATCGCCACCTGGCGATCGCCGTCTGGCAAAACTAAACCGATAAATGGGGGTGGCAAATGGTGGCGATACCTGTGGCCTTGGGGACACCTCGGGGCTGGCTTAGCGCCTGGCTAGCAAATATGTGTTCTGTCGCACGCCTCGAAAGGTTTTCTGATCGTCTTCTTGGGTGAAAACTCGTCAGAAAGTGCCTGATTGGACATGAATTCTAACCCTAAATTAATTGTTATTCACAGAATATACTTGAACGCCCCTCAAAACTTACCTATAGGAATCGAGTTCCGAGGGAGAAAGAGTCCCCCATGGCCATACTATGGCGTTAATAACTTATAACATCTCAAAGTTGATGTTTCCTCCGAAAACTGTTTACTCTGTGCAGAAAACAGTGAAACTGAATTTTGCCATGTCGCCAAGTTTTGCCAGGCAGTTTTGCCGCGCCAATCGCCGCGCCGGCAATTGGCGAAGGGTCTGGGAGGTTTTGCCCCCTACACTACTCCCATCTCTCAATTGCCCCAATTGCATCACAGAAGCCAAGGTAACTAATAACTTGATTACAATTAGATTTCGAGCTCACAGCTCACAATGACAGCCTCCAGATCCAGTCATTGGCGGACCCCAGCCACGGTGCTCCCAATCCTCGATTATTACTGACATACTTATTGGAACTTGACTTTGCGTTGTTTATTAGGTAGACTTGACTTTGTGTTGTTCACCCTTTGCTTTGGGTGTTTGCTTAGCTTTTAGTAGTATCAAAGTGTTCAGTCGGCTGTTTGTACTATTGTATACTTCATCTCGGAAGGGCTTTTTGCTTTGACGCTACCCAAACCATGGTAAGAACACCGAACAATGAAGAGTTTTCTTTACACTCAAAGTTTACCCAAGAACACATGATGAACATGCCACATGCAAATTGCATTATCAGCCACGCTACCGCTTGTGCCCCGCTCCAAGCGAGGCAAGCATCCACCAGCTGCCGCTTGTAATCTTATAAGCTGTGCTTGCATAGGTGGTTAGCAGGATGATATGACGGCCAAACTGACTGTCCATGGGATGGCAAGACTACATCCACAAGACTTATTGCACCCTTGCTCAGAAAACAACGCCATTCAAACTGAGATGATGGAATCAACAACTCGCAATGCAATACTAAGCTATACTTTACGCGTATCTATCTCCCTCTCTTGTTGTAAAGTTTTCTGACATTTCATTTCATGCTACTAGACATTCATACAATCAATGTCGTAAAAACAAAGACACAACCTAACTCACCGACACTGTCAAGGCTAAGATTCAAAATCATTGAAGACAATGATCCAGCTGATCTCCTTAACAACGATAGGACCAAGATTCAAGAATTCCTAAGTCTTATGTACGTTTCGCTTGATTAAATCTAAAGCGACATGGCCATCCAGTATCTCATGTGCGCCTTTTACATTTTAATCTCACCACACACCTCATCCCACTGGGTGCATTCCCAGCTATAATCTGCAATAATATGATAAAAGAATTCTAGAATTATTCCTTTTATACCAATGCTATCAGGCAATAAGTAATTATGAAGTTTTATAAAATTTGACCATGAAGAATTGAAGTAACATATATGAAAGACATGTTGAATAAGATAGTAAAACTATATTTGAATATTAGCACCATATTTACTGATTATGTTAAGAAAATATATAATGAATATTTTTTACAATAAGATTTGCTCACCTTATTTCAACTTATTGTAAACAAATTTAGCATAAGTTGAGCCTGCCAGTTTCAACTAGTTGTAGCTAAATTTCCTGGGAGGCCATATATCCCACAACATCTCAACAAACTGAAACAAAT
>JABCKU010000349.1:0-13077 GCA_018221655.1 Myochromella boudieri | reverse complement strand
TAACTTGGAGCTCATCGTTGAGCCAGTATGCAAATTTGACCTGAAGATGGTGGCATGTTGGAACCTCCAGCATTTCACGTCATGCACCTGCTTGGGTAGAGAGGTCAGTACCAGAATGGCGGCGGAACGAAGGAAGGAGTAACGAGCAGTGAGCATGCTTCAATTCGCCCAGAATAGTTGTGAAATCATAGAATAATCATAAAATACTCACATCTTCCAAATACATCTTGCAGTACGCTCCTTTCCTGATCGACACGCTCGTAGCTTGTTTATGGCGATAGGGATCCTTCCCCATAGTTGTACTTTTTCGTCCAGCAAAACAAGGCACTGGCAGCCGGCTCCCTCAAGCTGTCCAACAGGACCACCTTTGCCCGCAACTTCGGCTCGGCCGACATACCGCTTCCAACCCGATGATGCAATCCATGTATCCGCGCTCCAGGCACCCGCCGAGGTGGAAATGTTGCACTTTGTATTCGAAATAGAAGCTTTGACGGAGGCCAGGGATACCTGGAGGTTTCGAAACCTAGCGGTGTAGTTAGTAGTGTGTAGGGCAGAGCTGAAATAGAGGAAAAAACAATATGCTGATACTTACGTTTCTTAGTCTCATCAAACCGGCCAGCTCCCGCTCCCTCGCTTCGGAACTGCCGAGGATTCGTCCGCTAGACAACGAGAAGCGTAGTCAAAGTTTTGAATGCTTTGAGATATTGAAGAACCTTATCGTGGATGTGGATGTGGATGTGGATGTTTCATGACATAGATAACAGCGAGGAGGATTTTGTGGAAGGCTCAGTATGTGATTCCTCTACGATAATGAGAAGAGTTGTAAGCTGACCAAAACTTAGCCAAGAAAGAGTAAATGACATACATATCAACATTGGATTGACTCATCTTCGCCAACCTATCACGTTCCACAGCTTCCTTAAATACGTGTTTCTTGTCTGAAAGGTACAAGGCACGCCTGAGAGGATCCAACTGGAGTTTGGGAACAACGAGCGTGGCTATGACGTTCTCCGGCAGCGAGACGTGTAGAAGATGGGATTGAAGGCTGAAGAAATTGAGTTCACTAAATAATATCGGGGTAGGCGTGGTGATTTTATGCCGAACCTGCAAACCGGACTCGGAGCCCCTAAACAACAAGGAAAAGGTCCATCATCAATCGGTCGGTTCACCATGTAATGAGAATCAGAATTAACCTTTCGCTCTCCACCAGCAGTACTCCGAATCCAGTACAATCCTCGTCCGTATTAGGGTCGGTGTCGCTTCTCAACTTCCGTTTTTGAATGGTGGAGGATGTTACAAATCCCGAGACAGTACTTTGGCAGGCCTAATGTCAGAAAATGGTGGATGTGGGTCCCGTTGGTGATAGTACGAGTACCGCAGGTGTCATTTTTTAGACTTGAGTTGTGCGTGAGTTGAATGGGCAATCGGTCAATCATTGAAAGAATAATCCTTACTCACCTCCGCGTATTGAATAACTGGATGTTTATGATTCAATCATCTCTAATGGTGACGTCTACCATGACATCCACTGGCGGTAAAAGCTCAATGGCCGCAGCCAGAGGTGGCCAATGCACGATCAGCCACATAGACCTTGCAGCCTGGGATCCTATGAAACGTTAACATTCTCGGAGTACCGCAACAAGTAAGGAGGACATACGTCGTAAGACATGTATACATGGACATTTGAAAGATTGACCAAATACGATATGGTAACATTTTTTATACTTAGCGGAAGGGGTTCTGGTGAATATAGCAGGTAAAAAAACCAAAGCGAGCGAACCTCTTACTATTAAGGTGTGGGCCTTGTGGTTGTGAAAATCGTAGCAGTCGAGGCAGGACTCCCTAGATCCTAGTGGCCACCTGACAGTGCTGGCAGCCAACGCGTCCGACCAAATAGAGCCCAATAGCATCGATCCGAATTCGGTTCAATACCCGACATGTGGCTCATTATGTAATACTGATAGCTGATCACCAGATCCTCACCCTGATTTCCCAAAAGCCCCATTTCCGATACGATCACGCCCGCTGCCATCCATGGATTCTCATTCTGTGACTTCTCATACGGAACCGGGTGAACTGGAGGTCCCCGTGGAACTCATCCATCTCGTACTAACCAACATCAAGGATTTGACATTTCTATGGACAACTTGTCGTGGGGTTTCACGCAGCTTTGCACGTTCCGTTGAGCGCATCTTCATCCAAACGTATCTTAATCAAACGAGGCTGGGTATCGATTGCGGTATTCCTCCCTCTCTTTGCTTGTTATCCATGCAGCATTCTTATGTTTGTTTTAGGCGTGTGGCACTCACAGAAGCACGGAAAGGTCGTATTCGCCTCCACCTTTACCTTTGATCGTATCGATCGTTCATCCCCATCCATTGCTGTCTTCGTCGATAAGGAGATCGCAGACAAATTTCGCAAGAACTATATCTCCAGGCTTCGCTCTAAACTACAATATGGCAACCCAGCGCATCAGCCCAAGTTCTATGTTTATGTCCGCCACTCGGTCAATGACACTGCCGTCCCCGGTCTCGATGTTGACTACGACAAGCTGGAGGTCCGCTGCGATTGGGTCAAACTGTGCAGTGCTTTCTTCCGCGAAGAAAGAGAGTACGAGAGAAGGATGGAAGCATGGGACATTACTGTAGAATCGGCCTTGTGGGAGAGGAGGAAACAGATCGAGAGAGGGGAGTTCGATAGAATACGGGGGCTTACTGATCAAATGATGATGTTCTCCCACTCAACTGAAGGCGTTCGGAAGCAGCTTCGTCGAGAACGGATCAGCCATGAGGTCTTGGAAAACGACGGTGTTGAGTGGAAGTGGATGGGGAAGGAGGATAGGGATGCACTACGTAAACTAGAAGAGTCAAGAAGTGCTTTAGCTTGGGCGGAACCGTACAGTGACGAGAGCGGTGGCGATGACGAAGAAAACGGAAGGGGCTATAGTAGCGACGTAGGGGCATGCGAGGAGGGGGACGATGACTGGGACGAAGAGGATGAAGGGGACGGGGACGGGGAAGATGACGAGGAGTACAGCAAAGGTGAAGAGGATAATGATGGCAGCCATAAAAATGATGATACTGGATAGGGATGCATCAGAAGCGAAGGCATGAATGCCGGGAATGGGACTCTGGACGAAAATATTAACCATTGTATGCAATGATCGGTTCTTCATATATCTCTAATAAATTATGACAAGGTTACGCCGTTATGGGTTGAATTACATCCAGCCTATTGTTTTACTGGTGTGCGGTTCGTTCAATAGAGTCTTTTCTTATTCACGCAGATTGATTCTTAACCTAATCGTAGTGGCGGATGAGTTGACGAGGCTATTTAGGCTCGCTTGCGTTTGCATCCTTCTGGCAGAATCTGGTGGGGCCTGTGTATTGGTGCGAAAGCATTGGCGGGATCGCGACGCGTACACAACGCGTCAATTAAAAGTCTGTAGACTGTCAATGTAAGCACGTGAAGTACACATCAATTCATGTGATCGTGTCATTTGGGCCTTGATCTCAGGCAGAAGCTATAGCCAAACTGAACACAATATTGCCTTGAGCTCTCGGCGGTTTTTTATTGTCAAGACTCAAGCTCAAGACTTAAGATCGTGGCTCCTCTCTGGTCTCGCTCTATCTCCAATTAAAAGTCGCCAACCTCCCATATGTATATACTATACTGTACTGGAATAAACACCGAGAGCTGGAGGTATAAAGCTTGATTAATTTCGGCTTAGCATGTCGGATAGCCACTAGGTATGCCAGTTTTTAATGTGATTTTGTACAAAAGTTTTTACACACTCCCTGGTCCAGATTGCAACATACACCAAATCAACTTGATTCACAGACCCGTAACGTGGTGACCGTGCGTCCCTTACCTCCCTTGATGCTCTACGCCTAACACCCCGTCCCCACTTCTAACAGATATTCTCACCCAAAATATGGCTCTGTAGCGCCATCGCTGACCCACCTTAATCCAAAGTATGCAGTCGATTCCCTCTTCATGTTAGGGGATACCCCTCAATTTGAACTAACAGTTGCGTCCCAGGATTCCGATGGCGTCGCCAAGAGCTTCCCGGCAAAGGTTCTTTGTAATTCTAAGGCGCAAACACAAACGCAACGAGACGTAAGACACAGACCAAAAAATTCGGCCTATATACGATCGGTGCAGTCATCCTTAAATTAGGTGTTCGGGTGCCACCCGACAGTGGCTGAAGGCGGTTGGCTCTTCTCGCCCTTCACCAGATCCACCCCAATCATGAACTCGGTCACGCAAATCTGAACGTAGTACATTTTCTTCCTCTTCGCCAACATATCCCAGTCTAATATCCATTCATGCAGACGCATCCGCCTCAAAAAAGGGCGTCTGCTCATCTCCTCCGCCGTATGCACTTTTCTGCAGTAAATTCGCCGTGTTCGAGCCAACTCTAAACAGTGTTCGGCGACTTCCACTCCAAGTCCTGGAACAACACAAATCACCGGCGCGCCTCTCTTGAGTATATCCTCGAAGATGACCACTACGGCAGCGGTTGAATTACAACAGGGGTGGGCGCTCTGGTCGAATCTGAGGTTGTTTGGGGTAGCGTGAGTTGCTCTTTACTCTTTCCTCATCTCTACCTGAGCCTGTTACTAACCTTTGCATATTGCAGATGAGCGATGGGAAAGGTTCGGCCAACCTTGGTATCAAGTTCATCTTCGAGCCCAACTACCAGTTTCGCGTAACTTCTAAGTACAAACTCGGTTCGAACTCAACGTTCTAGGCAGCCTGAGGAGTGATGCCAGTGTGTATCCTACATTCTCCCGAAACTCGCTACTGATGCAGTATTAGGTTACGGAGAACGAGATCAATATAAATGTGACATCGGAAACTTATGACAAGGTGAAGCGGTGGTACTTGGGTGCACGATCACACACAATCGTCCAAGATCCTGCGTTCTACGGACTGAAGGATCAGCGTGGAGGTACCGTTGCCTCGGAAACTCAGATAATCTGGTTAGTACTAAAGACTGTGGTTGACTACTTTTACTCACTGTAGCACATAGCTTCCGGTAGGTTTGCCTTGTTATACATCCCTCTGTGCGTAGACAAATGAATAATTTTCATTATAAACAATAGTTTGACTCTTGTAATTCGCAGCGCATAGTCAAATTGTATGAGAATCTACTTCACCCTCAATGTGCCTACTTAAACGAACGCAGGCCACATATCAGCGTGCGTTTCGAAGCACTGGAAAAAGTGGCTTGCCCGACTGGCTATGCAAGCCTTTCTGGATGTAGGCAATTAGTTTTTACGATAAAAATGACTATTAAAACTTCCCCCAAATGACAGTGGTCGACATTCGCACCTTATTCACTATTGGTTTCTGAGTCACGTCGCAACTCCTAAAACAGATCCTCCCGATCATGGACTTCAACTCTAAACCTCTTCTGCAACGTAGAGTTTGTCTGCGATCAACCAAACCGAAAAAATCACCATGCATTAGAGTTCGAATTCTTATACGAGGTAGGGGAATGTAGATTACTTACTTCACACAAATGCAGGCCAGATAATTGTATCGTTGAAGGAAGCAGCTTATGTCGGCAATTAATTATGCGTGGGTGATGGTTCGTACACTTTGTAACTTCTATTATATTGTAAGTGATTCTGAAGAATGCACAACGGGTTTGTAACACGTGCACGATCTGGTTTTATGGCGGTGTACTCACGGGGTCATGTCCCGAATCCCGACGTCAGTCGTTGGCAGCTGCCTCATCTGGAGTCATCGCAAAGTCATCGCCTGCCTCACTCCTTCTTAGTTGTGCTACCTGGACTTGTGGCAACTCCGGGCACGAAACTGTTGAACTCTGCTTTTGACCCGTTTGACCTTGAAGTTCACATTTTGTCATAAACCCCACCGTGGTAGCTCAGGACTACTCTTTGGCTTGAATTGGACCTTGGTATATGCATCCCCGACCAGGCTCATAGATACAGGCTGAAAGATAAAATCGCTTCAGGGACATAATTCTCACTACCCACCAGGGCCGTGCAACTTTCTCATCACTTACTAAAAGATGTCGAATGGTAAACAAGAAAAAGTTGAGCAGGATACCGGGAAGGTTGGCCAATTACACACTTTCTTTGTGCAGCGCTTTCAAATTCATTGTGAATCACAGATAGAACATGAAAATCCTGTATTATCCGACGATCAACTGCTCCTTAACAAGCTGAAGTATGCAGAAACTACAAACGAAAACGTGCTTTTTGAAGAAGATATCCAACACGCAAAAGAACTCCTGCCCGACTTGTACTCCCATTATAGCATTGCACTCGCCCCTCACAAAAGGCTGCCCCTCGAGATCGTACTCGAGATTTTCCTTGACTGTATTTCCGACTCCGCTTCGTCTCTAGTATTCAGCGTGGCGAACCGATTGCCGTTGATTCTTGGACAAGTATGCGCAAGGTGGCGGCAGATCTCCCGCAACGAGCGCCGTCTCTGGAAAAAAACCGTCATAAATCTTCGTGATGACGCTGCGTCATTAGCGCCCGCTTGCGCTTGCCTTCCCCCATCTTTTGATCTTTCTGTGGAGTCACCACTGCCTGGAGCAAACTACAAAGATATACTGGTACCACATCTCTGGCGCGTGCAGAAACTTTCCTTCATTGTGTCTCCCGAAATGATGCAAAACTTTTGGAGGAGCACAGCGGACACGGATTGCTTATCTACCATCAAGAGCCTCAGTATTACCCATTTAGAGCCAGAGAGCAACGCCTTTAGTATGAGGGTAATCCCCTGGGCGGCATTAACCCCTTTACAACATGCACGCAGTTTACGAGAGCTAAAACTCTCAGGGATGGATTTCCCCTTATCCTCGTTGCATATTCCATGGTCGCAGTTACACTCATTGACAATTTCCCTCAATATCAAGCTCGATGACGTCCCCCATATTCTTGAGAGTTGCACCTCTCTCGAGGAGCTTCATCTCGAATGGCCATTTAAATTTTACCCAGCAATCATAAATTCACCGTTGCAGCATGCCATATCACCATTTGATGCCTCCGCCGGCTCCCACGTACTCCAAAAACTATTTCTTACTGGGAACGTCCAGACGAGCGCATTACAGTTCCATGCATTCAACTTTGCAAACCTTGTTCATCTGGACATTTACAAGCTTGTCATAGACGGCAATGTCCAATATAAGATCCTCCAGCGCTGTACAAATCTCGAAACCCTTCGCATGAAGCTGGAAAAGTCAAGCCTCGTACCCCTTGCTGGGAACCTTCTACTTTCTCGCTTATGCAAGTTGGTCGTGGACGATGTTATTGACGACTGGTTGTTCGTAGCACTCCATGTCCCATCCCTCGTTGAGTTGGAAGTATATACATATGGACACAGCCCCTCGACACTTCTCTCCGTCCAGAGCATGCTCAAATCCTCGGGATGTTCGCTCTTATATTTGACTCTTTGGTTACTCGACAAACAAGATTCTACATACTTGACTACGATTCTCTCCATGACTCCAGATGCTATAAAGGTTACGGTGCCCCGCACAATCATGGATAAGCGTTGTATCGAAGAACTTGCTACTGGGACAATCCTTCCTTGCTTAAAGAAACTCGAATGTAAGGCCCTTTCCGATGAGGCGTTCATCGACATGGTTGAAAAACGGGCATATCTTGCCTCCCACAACAAACATGTATCTATGATTAACGACGCTCACTGTGGGCCATTATATTTGTTTTTGAAGAAGGAGGACCGACTAGAGAGGATGAAGCGCCTCCAGGATTCATACGGCATCAAATGTGTACTCAGTGAGGTACGTATACTTGGTACACTGTACAATTATTTCTGATTTAACATGTCTCATTTATCTTCTAGAATTCTTGATAACTTACATCACAGTGTAACATGCACACAGAACTTAAAAAACCACTAATGCAAACATTGTGATTACAAGCTGTAGACTGTAGTGGTAGCATGTGTAATGTGTTACATCTCAAAACCATACTGTCACAAATCTCAAACCTCCGCGAGTTCCACTGTGTACTATCCCAGCCCCACAAAATCAGGGCGCTTGCCGCAGTATGCAACACACAATGATGACCATCTTTCATCCGTTTCACATCTCTTGACGCTCCAGGAATTATTTTTTCAAACCTAACTTTCTCAAATTTGTAGTTCCATACAAAAATGACCTTGCGACGCACCAACACGGACATACCATTAGTTAAAGTGCGCGTCCACCAGCGCGACGCGTTTGGGTTAAGTACAGCACGTGCGCTCCACATCAGTACACGTGATCGCGTCTCCCAAAGGCTGCAGCTACATAAACGCTTGTTTGAATTTCATGCTGCGTTCGACAGATAAAGGCTTTCTTTTTTTACACCTCAATTCTGACTGCCTTAAGGCTCGAGTTGGAAGTGGCACATTTTTCGAATATCTTATCCAAGCGGGCACCATGAAACTCAAACATACGCCTTGGAAGGCTTGAACCAGCGTTCTCGTGACACGGTATGTGCTTGCCTTCCGTGATATTCTTGTATCGCTTAACCAAACATTAATTAGATGCTAGTACAATAGAAGTTCACCGCCTCATACCCTGAACCACGACAACGTCCAGGTTTACCTCAGGCTCCGCCATTGCACATTAATGACTGATGGATGCCCTTTGCCCACACATCAGTATAAGCACCAGCTGGACTCCACAGACACAGACAACGGTTCGTCCCCTATCCCCTCTTACCACACATAACTAAAATATAACACTCCACCCCTTCCCAGAGCCACATGATTTGCTCCTCAGATCGCGCCCGCCTCTCGCCAACCGATCAAATGTACCACATACAGGAGGGCCAAAGAATGAATGGGGCAACTTTGCCGAGAGCGTCATGTTCTAGCCACCAAAAGCGCGTTTCAGTGCTCATCAGTTCCGGTCCGGCAGATAGGCCGTTCCTTATCTTCCCTTCACAATGTCCACACCAGACATGTATCATTGATGCTACGTACACTCGTTTTCGTGATCTGAAATCTTCGGGAAGACGTTCCACCGAGTTGCGAGGCGTACTTCCGGGGTTTTTATGTACTTGTTGAGCAGATGCTGAGGGTCCTCACCCCTGATTCATGTTTGCATTTGAATATCTAGTTGTGACGAGGGTTGATGAAAATAAGGACTCTGACTGCAATTATCCTTCCATGTGATTCCCCTATGATTATGGCATACAAATGGGCCAACTGGATCTTAATCAGAAGAAGGTAGATACCATACAGTACTGGCATTTGAGCGTTTGAGGGCAAGACCGATCTGGTTGTCCGGGACAACGTTACAGATCTAAGATAATACAACGACGCTTGTAGACTCATCCATGGTATTCCGCCCTGGCCCATATACAGAGTGGCACACCGACAGGTCAGATTACCGGTGAACGAATGTTGTTGTGAGGAATGCAGTGCTCGCTGGCAGTAAACATCAAATTTCAGGAGTGTATACAAAGGGAAATATAGATAGTTCAGCGATCCAATAATCCACATTGCCCATGACAAAAGGCATTCAAGGACAGAAAGTCAGAGTGTAATCGGCTTTGAGGCTGGCATGGCAGTTGAACAGTGCCGTACCACTCGGCTCGTCAAAGGCATAGGCATAGGCGCGGGGGCAATTGCCTTTGAAGTAAGAATAAAATGCCACCCCTTTCGAAAAAAAGTCAATATTAACCCCAAGACACTCTATGAGATAGTGAATATTTACCAGTAGAAGGGCATGTTTTTAGGGAATTGTGAGTCCCCGTACAACAGTTGGCCGAGTCGCCTGGGAGAACATCAATATGAAGATGCGTGGATAAAGAAAATCAACACAGACTTTGATTTCCGTCCAGGTTGGCCGAACATGCGCTCTTGCAGCCCACAGCGATCCCCGTCGAATTGTAGGGACCCTTCAGCTGGCATGGGCCTAGCAGGTAATGAGCAGCTAAATCACGAGGATACCTTTATTGACATACAATTCAGACTCAGGTCTACAGCACATTCCGCAATTGGGCATCCGACGCTGTTAGTGATCCTCATAGGCAGATTGAAACCATCGACGAGAGAGACTAAAAAGGATATAAACGGGAGCAAAATACGATTATAGCATCTTCTTACCTGAGTAAAAGTCTGCGTTACCACGACCCAGAGACCACTCAGCGACAGATGCCGGGGGCACACCCTACCCAAAAGAAATGTAAGTCGGAATACAAGTTTTCCTATCGGTTTGAACGCTCACAGTTCCCGAATTCTTGTCGCACTCAAGCCCGCCATTACATCCACCTGTCAAGCAGGAATTTGGACCAGGGTTAATCGCAAAGTTGCAGTTCCGACGCCCCTATGTCCCACATGTAGCGTTAACAGAGAAAGGTTCGAAGACACATTGGGCACCTTACCCAGATCCTTCCGGATGCCCAGTTATCTGGGACCGAAAAAGAGACACTTGTGAATGCAGGAGCCTCCCATCTATGTGAACGAGATAAGGTCTCCAGCAGACGGAAGGTAGATGAGAGGGGAGCTTACCCAGTTTGGAAATTTGGGCGGTCGGGGCCCGCGTTCAGGTCGGTAAATATCTGGGTTGTACTCATCAGAAAGGGAATGAACTTGACTGTGATATCATACAGCGGGCCTGATGGTAAATGTTCAAAGAATCATCAGTTTCGGTATCTGCGTGTCCACCATGTTTACTACGCACCATATGGTGAATGGGCAGTGGTTTAAAACCTGTAAGTGAGTGAGAAATATGATCATCTGGCCGAAGTGTTGTCAGTATACTTACTGTAAAGGTACGTGCTGCGGCGCCAGAGGCGAGGATGAAAGAGCTGGCAAAGGCGATAAACTTCATGCTGCGCTGGTTGTCAGACAATTTAGTTACTTGGTCTTTTATACAAACACCCCAGCCGATTGCGATGGAGTGTATAGTGCACGTTTTCGAAAGAGGCCATCTGGATCGTTCAACGACGTGGTGCCTATCATCACGGGACAATTTCAGAATTCTCTAGCATCGTACATACAGACACTTTTAGCCATACTAGTGACAAAAACGGGGCAAAAGTGCGGGTGAATATAAGGTTAGGGCATGATCGATGCTCGAGATAAATCACCTGTTGATTAAAATGAGTTCAGGATAGCTTCTAGAGGTCAAAGTACTGCAGAACTTGGTCTGCGGCAACCACTGCTTAGTGTGCAGGCCCGTATTGATAGGGTTACGTCTATCTCGGAAGCAGATATGACGCCACGCCCTGTTTTCTTGACGCTGGGGGGAGGGAAGATCGAATTAAAGAAGCGTCGGAAGAAGCCGCCGACCAAATAAGGAAGCACCCTGGCTTCATTCGGGTTTTTCGGATCCGGATCTTTAACCATGACTTTTATCTCAAGCTTGGGCTTGGGTGCGTTTTCTCGATAAACGTCACACAGTAAGCACGACGAGATCTATCCATGCATCCTGGCTTGGTTCAACGTGGTTCTATTGATTATTGATACGCTATATGGTACGTCTACCTTTTACATAAATGCTTACAGTGCTTTCGAAGACTGATAATACCAGTAGGCGTCTTCCTGCCCTTTGCACGGCCCATCTTAGCTCTATCTTGGATGGTAAAAAACACAAAATATAGGTCCAGACAGTGGTACGTACCCCCTCCCCCTCATAATCATAACACATCCCTTACATACGCACCTTTACCTCCAGATCTTTCGCCTTCAAGCGGCGCCTCTTTATCTCCTCCCTCTTCGCCACTGACTAACAATGGAATGGCCAGTCATGCCTGTCTCTTCTCACCCCTTTCACCTGTTACTCCCGGCTCAGGTGATCAATTCGACTCAACAGACCCAGACGACAGTGGGTGCTGTTCCTCCGGCAATCACAGGTTCAGCTGACGTGCCTTACAGGCGCGTTTGCATCTATACAGCAGTCTCAGGCCTCTTTCCTTGCATCGTCCTCAGCCTTGAGGAGTTCCTCGGGAGCGGGTAGGCGTAATATACAGACGCAGATGGTTGTGCAGGGCAAGTACCTGCCGAAAATGTTGGAGTGTTTAATAGAAATGGCTCGGAGGCCGAGCATCTGTTGTATGGCAGGTGAAATTTTCTCTGATTCCGGCCTTGAGTCTAATTGACCCACCTCGTCCTGTAGGATACCTTGCTAGGGAAATTATCTTCGTCTGATTAAATATCAAGATAAGATAAGATAAGATCTCACGTATAAAGCGTTTGTCTGGCCTCTTGGGTTGTGAAACAAAACGAGAGCGGCTGGTTTAGGACTCTCAGTTGATTTGCATTTGACGTAAAAATGGCGAATGTATTTCCCACTAGTGATACTGGAGCAGACCCACCAATACGTGTGAAACGTGAGCACGATACTCCAGATGAAGGTGCGCTTTGAATAGCGACATGTTTCCTGTTGGAAATTGACACCTTTCCTCCTCCTACTAAAAGATGCTCTGCTCTCAAAACGCTATCACGGTCTCACTCCGGGAGCTACTAGTACTACCTCCGAGTTTAGGTTTCAGTTCGACGTGGATAGGGGAGGATCAGGAGACGGGGCGGCAGCCGAACTCGAGTGTTTGGAGGGCGAGGTTAAGAGATCGCTAAGTGACGGAGAACGGCGTCAGAAGGAATGGGGGCAGGAAAGAGAAGAGTAGGAGAGAGAGAAGAGTGAGTTGGAGAGGGAGAAGGTCGAATTGGAGAGGGAGACGGAACAGCTGGAGTGGGAGAAGAAATTACTGCAACAGGAGTTGGATGCTGAAAAGGAGTCGGGGCGTGTCACGAAACAGCGCAAGGAAGCCGCACAGAAGGATAGAGACCATTGGAAGCATGAGGCGGAAATTGCACAGAAGGATAGAGGCCATTGGAAGCATGAAGCAGAAGTATTGGACCGCAAAAATGAGGACATCTTGACGAAAACACGAGAAGGACTTCAGGTAATCCATTCGATAGGATCTTTTGCGGAGATATATAAAACTAGTAAGTGGTCTGTGGTGGCGGTACATGTCAGCAAACACTGAGCAGTATGTACATTTAGGTCTGTCTAGGAGAGGTTAGTATGAGCGTCGTGAACATTACTTAAAGGTATAAGTTATAACATAACTAGTA
>JABCKU010000348.1:0-10041 GCA_018221655.1 Myochromella boudieri | reverse complement strand
ATACTGCCCTGTTTACACGATTAAACATTTTCTCTACACTCCCAAAATAGCTTCATGGGAATTGGGATAACTATACGAGCGCTTGTCATGAACGGTGAGATGGCGGAGCGGTCCAACGCGCCAGACTAAGGTTATATAATTGTCAGTCTTATCTGGTCTCTTCGGGGGCGGGAGTTCGAATCTCCCTCTCATCATGTTCGGCGGGATAGATCCTTATATACTTTTTTTTTGAAGTCAGCACAGCCATACCTATTTTTAGCTTCGGCCAACATCGCAGGTGCGCACAGCGGGCACAACATATGATCACACAATACTGAGTGTTACTTCCATGGGGACGTTTCCAATGGTTGTCCCATATATATAAGGTTGTATCATCAAGGTGAGCCCTTTGATATGCTATTGGTCCTAATACAAATTGGTACACAAAGCCTCCATTGCCTTTATCTAGATTACTTACCTGTCTTTTTCACGTCGCCTCCCTTGTATAGCATGTGGCATTGACAAGTGTAACCTTCGCTGGACTCGGCATTCATGCACGCCATCTTGCCTTCCCTTGGTGCAATCAACGCCGGGCCAATACCATGCTGACCATGCCATTCTTCCACGCCCTTTTCGTTGATCTTCCTAACTGTGACTTCGATTTCAACTGAACGCTTTCAATGCCATCCCTCGATTTATTTCAGCGTACCCAACCTCGTACGGAACCGGGTCCGCCGCTATCCTCGCCCTCACCATCATTTCTCCAACTATACCTGGAATTTACAGTGTCGTTCATCGGGGAGGAAGAGGAGGTGACGAAATATTTGATTCATTTTAAGTTGCCTTAGGACTGTTGTCGGTTATGTGCGCATTGCGATGGTGCTGATGCATGGATTGAGCATGGTCTAATATTTCGGGAGCCGGAGTCAACAGTGGCGTCCCAGTTGCCAGTCACCCGCTTTCCGCGCTTGTGCACTTTCCATCTCACCGCTCAAAAATATCGTATCGGTTTTATCACCCCCAGCACTCCTATACAGCCTGAACATATTGTCGACTTATCCTTCGTCGTTTATAGGATGCAAAACCTGCAAACCCTGCAACTAGTTGCGGGCTTTATTGCAGCAACAGGATCACCTCTGGAGTTCCTTACATTGTTCATCAATCCGTTTATCTCCACTGGTGAACTCGCACGCCCACTGCCAATATCCCTAGAACGAAATACCAATTTAAAGTTTGTCACCTTCGAATAAGCCAGAACATGACCCAGGGGGAACGTGGTTCGAAGAAGCTATAATTGGATCTATCACTGAACCGTGTTGAGAAGGAATGGTGGAGATATCACCAGCGGCTGGCAGGTTTGTCTATCCATCGTTTTATAGAATTTGAATATTTGGGAGGTTAAGTCACGGTAGATTCATGATGAGTGGGGGTGGTCAAGGCGTCCGATCGGTGCAACTGGCAAGCGAAGATACATACGATGAAGGGTTCAATAGCGTGCTTGAATGTGCCCAGAAATCATCTCCACGGGAGGTTGATGTGTATCCTACCATGGATCAGCCAAAGCATGATACATCAAATGAGTACTGATACACATACAGTGATGAGAACATTCGCAATGTTAATAAAGTGTCGGTCAGCCCACAGAATGAGATGTGTAGCACGTAGGTAGGGGCTACACAGTCAACAGTGACGAAGATGTAAGATATAGATGTAACGAAGACCAGAGCATATAAGTATAAGAAAGGAAATGCAAGTAAGACTAATGAGCTGAGCTTGAGCTCAGTTAGGTGTCACTGAAGGTACATATATGCCAGTGTGTGCAAGAGTTTCGCCCACTATCAGGGCACTTTACCCGGGCATTGAGAGTAAATGGAGAGATGACTCCTGACCGACAATTTCTGGGTCCCTACATGTATCCACAACAATCCACAATGCAACCACAACGGGCATAACCCACCCTTTGTCAAACCCTCCAATGATCACACAATGAGCGCTGCTTATGTGTGCTCACTGGCAAGGAATGGTTTCTTATCACACCCCATAAAACAATCCATTCTGTATTCCATTCTGATTACGGAAATTGCATCCTTAAGATATAATAGAATTACCACTCTATAGCGATCATTAATCGACGGCCGCGGGCCGCACCATTCTGTCGTCGTTAAGAGGTAGCGGCGCGTATGTCGAGCACACTCGTCTCGGGGGATGCCGATTGCACAAGCCCAGGTGTGTTTCTCGCGGACAGAGGAACGGACGGCACTTGCTTCCTCCAGAAAGCCCAGGCATTTAGTATATCCTTGTTGAAGAATTTGCGTAAACGGAAGCTGGCCCATAGGGCGCTCACAACACTCACTCGGTGGGTCCCAAATATAAGGGCAACAATGGCAGGTGCTATTAGAAAAGAGTCAACGTAACGTAGAGACTTCCACGAGGTTAGAATAAACTGACTTATGAGCAGGACAAAGCACCAATTACTGGAAGTAGAACTAGTACTCCAGGGAACGGACGCTGCGATGATACTGTATTAAGGAGGTCAACACCCAGAATACGTGGAGAGAAATTCGCTGTATTGACCAAATTCCTAGGCACCCATGACACGAAAACAAAATGACGCGAATATACATTGAGAGGGATACGGAAGCTTCAATTTGTGTGAGGTTGCGAAACGTTCGCCAGTTCTTGTATAGGATATAGGCGGTGTACGCTACAGGTTTGCATGAAAATTAAGCTCAGTTTGTGGGGAGAAATTAATCGACGGCATACACTCTACCGCAATAAGTATGAACATTGAAAGCCCACAAATAGCAAGACTTATTATAAAACTAGAGGGGAGCAATGTTGACCTTAAGTGAATAAAGTGGTAACTATGAGAACAGTTAACCTTACGGTGTCCAGACTGTGATATGGCAATATGATCCAGTTGGACTTAACTGCACCACTGTGGGGTCGTTGATAAACTGTAATGAGGTAATGGTTAGTGTACGTAGATATCCGCGTTAAACGCACCAAGAAGACCACGACAAATTCTGCAATGAAACACACCAATGGAAGGGCTATGAGCTAAACGAGAGGTGATGAATATCTTTGAAACAAGTGGAGTAAGATCGACGGTTCCGCTTACTATTGAGGGCGTTTGAAAGAATACTTTCTTGTCACGACGATGTGAAATGATGACTGACAACTGCATGTGGAACTTCACAGCATGTTAGATAGAGCTAAGTTTCAATATCGAAAACAGTGGGGTTACATCCACAACGAAGCAGACATAAGTGGTAGCCTGTCTGAAAATCAATGAGTCAACAAATGAATATACATCGAGAGGCAGAGTTACTCACAGTGACAAGGACGGATAGATTAATGTAGCCTGGAGGGCACAGATGCCGAATGATGGGCGCTGCCGGTTGCCTTGATGCCCGGCAATGAGGAGATACGACACGGGGAAGAGAATATTGGCAGAGATAATCGCCAGCCAAGAAGCCCTTCGTGGGGCTTTCGTAGAGAAGATTACAGGTAAAATGGTAATGATGTTCAAGAAGACGCCAAGGGAGGCAATTGCGTCGAAAGCAACAAAGGTCATTGCGTCAAGTCCGTCCGAGGTGGAACTGGTTACCATGCTTGGGAGGCTCATCGAAAGAGGGAAGGTGGGAATACTACACGCTGAGAACGGGTAATCAACCTCACTATGAACTACATCTTTTTATACCTTGAAATTTCTACTCATAATTGCTGTACCCACTTTTGGTGGTATCAAAATATATCGATAACTGCTGTTGGAAGCACCGTAGCCATTGGTTAGCGGGTCTGATGTTGTAGCCAGTAGGGAGACCATCGTGTTTTGTGATGACTTCAGAAGAACGGGTGTGATATCTATTCCACATATTTTGGGTTTTGGCGTTGCGAAAGCAGCTGTCGACGCGAAACAGCTACGTTAATTTCGGAACCAAAGCAGAATAGGCTTAGTGGCATAGAATTGATTGGCCATGACGGACAACACCGAAGGAACATGTTCATGGAAAACGGAAACCACGTAGGCGCCCTGAGAAAAGTCTTGAACAGTGAGAGGTGGTTAAGAGGTGGCGTATTTTGGTTATTGTAACATTTTGAGGTTCCTCTCATACAAATGATAAAGGGGACACACTTAGACATACCTCACCGCCTAACCCTGGTTTCGTTCTCATCCTCACCCATCTTCAAATCACTCTTGTCAATGTCGTCGATGCCAATCTATGGACGTGTTGGCCGACGTTCGGTAAGAAACGCTGTGCTGCTGGCAGCTGTTCCGGAATCCGGACTTTGAGGGGGCCGATGGCCACATTACTATACCTCAAACATCAAACAGCCGTTTTATCGTTCACTTTAACAAGATTTTTAGAGTGAGGACTTGATTGTTGAGCACTGAGCGCAGCAGCTGGTATGGACACCCGGTGGCGTGAGGGTGAATCTGTCGGAGTGAATGTGAATGTCACGCATAGTAACGCCCGTGACAATGTCTTGGTTCTTCACCTTACACGATCACCATCTACCAACTATCGTGCATCATCTGCACATTTTCTAGGCGCAACGATACGTCGCTGTACTACTCTGTGACATATGACACCGCGATCTTCAGCAATATAGCGTATAATATCGCAAAATTACTTACTTTGATATGTTTTCTTTTTGTAGTGGCCCTAGTTTCAACAGACCCATGCTCTCTGTGTCTGCCTTTACAGTCGAATACGCACAAAGTGATCTCCCCACCTCACCTCCTAGCTTGCTATTCGGGAAGTTCCGGGAAGGAGCCGAAAGAACGCTCTGAAACGAGAGAGATGTTGATACCATGTTACAATCTTACCTCCATTTTTCTCGACCCCTCTCACAGCTAACTTTCGTTTTTTTTAGATATAAGAGTTACGGTCAGTACCCCAGCCAAGTCACGTTGAACATTTGGTATACGCTTGTACCTCCATCCTGTGACTCATACCGATTCATATCTATTTTTGTCGGTGTTTCGGATGAATTATCCCATGTACAATATATGGACTCGAACTGACTGAATCATTCTACTCTATAGAATTATCACAAGCAATACGCATATGGCCTGGCCGAGGTGATTAGATCACGACAACTGCTGAGGACCTTTAGACCGAAGGAAAAGCTCAGTGTATCACACATCCCTGCCAGCTAAGCACGGTCTGTTCACTGCAGCTGTGGGCCGTCTGCACTGAGTACGTGCCAGTCACATCTACTATGCAAAAACGGCCGGGAAACACGGAACCGTACTTGCGGATCCGGTTCTCGGTGCCGACAATCAAGGGATTAATTTAAAAGTGGGCGGTAATATTTCACCGTCCTTCACCCGTTTTTCTGAGCTCAGCATTCCACCTACAGGTATCCTACCTCACCTTTGTATCACTGGGTATTCTGCGGCCCAAGAACACTTGCACTCATGGTGTATGTCGTTCTTACTTAGGCCATAGTCGAACTGTGCTTACCAGGGTATCAGTAATTTCACAATAGGTTTGTTTGGCCATCTTCCATGTAGCCTGCATAGGATAGTGAACGTTTTTAGACCAGATACGTCTCCTCATGGACCGCCCAACCAATATTCGTAACATGTCCGTCATTGCCCATGGTGCGTGCTATCCCTTTCGATCTTAAACAGTTATTTATAAACCTGGCGGACCTATAGTCGATCATGGAAAATCCACCCTCGCCGATTCGTTGGTAGCTAAGGCTGGAATCATTTCTTCAGGTAAAGCTGGCGAGGCGAAGTTTATGGATACCCGGCCTGATGAAAAGGAGCGTGGCATTACTATTAAATCGACGGCCATCACGATGTACTTCGAGCTCGATAAGGACGATGTTTCCTCGATAAAACAAAAAACCGATGGTCGGTATTGTCATCTTTTCTTTCCGTCATTCATTCATTGGTATCGACAGGAAATGGATTTTTGATCAATCTCATTGATTCCCCTGGCCACGTCGACTTCTCATCTGAGGTCACAGCTGCTCTTCGTGTCACTGACGGCGCTCTAGTTGTTGTAGACTGCATCGAAGGTGTTTGCGTGCAAACCGAGACCGTGCTGCGGCAAGCACTGACGGAAAGGATCAAACCCGTAGTCGTTATTAATAAGGTCGACCGTGCTCTCCTTGAGCTCCATACCGACAAGGAAAATCTCTACCAGAGTTTCCGCCGCACCATTGAGGATGTTAATGTCATTATCTCGACATACGCGGACCATGCTCTCGGAGATGTCCAAGTTTACCCCGATCACGGTACTGTCGCATTCGGATCTGGTCTTCATGGCTGGGGCTTCACACTCCGTCAATTTGCTGCCCGTTATGGAAAGAAGTTCGGTGTAGACAAAGAAAAGATGATGGCCAAGCTCTGGGGTGACAACTTTTTCGACCACGCCACACGCAAGTGGACGATGAACAACGTTGGAGCCGATGGAAAGCCTCTTGAGCGCGCTTTTAACACCTACGTTCTTGACCCAATTTTCAAGATCTTTGATGCTGTCATGAACTCCAAGAAGGATTTAGTCGAACCTATATGCGATAAGCTTGGTATTAAGCTTTTGCAAAACGAGAAGGATTTAGAGGGTAAAGCACTCCTTAAGGTTATCATGCATAAATTCCTTCCATGTGGTGACTCCCTGTTGGAGATGATTGTCCTTAACCTCCCATCTGCTGCCAGCGCACAGCGTTACCGGTGCGAGACCCTCTACGAAGGTCCCATGGACGACGAGTCCGCCATTGGTATCCGTGACTGCGACCCCCAGGGCCCTCTTGTCCTATACGTCTCCAAGATGGTTCCCACCTCTGACAAAGGTCGCTTCTACGCCTTTGGTCGCGTCTTCTCCGGCACAGTTCGTTCTGGACCCTCCTTCAAGGTCCGCATCCAGGGCCCGAATTATGTTCCTGGGAAGAAGGGCGACCTTTTTATCAAATCTATTCAGCGCACGGTACTGATGATGGGTCGTTCTGTGGAGCCTATCGAGGACTGCCCAGCTGGTAATATTGTTGGCCTCGTTGGTATCGATCAGTTTCTGCTCAAGAGCGGTACCTTGACATCTTCGGAGACCGCCCACAACATGAGGGTGATGAAGTTTTCTGTTTCCCCTGTTGTGCAAGTCGCTGTCGAGGCCCAGAATGCTTCTGACCTTCCCAAGCTCGTCGAAGGCCTCAAACGGCTCTCAAAATCTGATCCCGCCGTAAAGGTATCAATCCTCGAGACTGGAGAGCACATCGTTGCCGGTACTGGTGAACTCCACTTGGAAATTTGCTTGAAGGTAAGCAAAATCATCGTATTTTTACATTTTCATCACGTAAAACCACCAACAGGATCTTCAAGATGATCATGCTGGCGTTCCTCTCAAATTCTCTAATCCCGTTGTTCCCTACCGTGAGACTGTCAAGGCTGAATCGAGCATCGTTGCTTTGTCCAAGACTCAGAACAAGCACAACCGCATTTACGTTAAGGCTGAACCCATCGATGAAGATCTCGTTAAAGCCATTGAGAGTGGCGCGATTGGCTCCCAAGACGACTTCAAGCTCCGTGCTCGTGTCTTAGCCGACGAGTATGGCTGGGACGTCACCGAGGCCCGCAAGATCTGGACATTCGGCCCCGATACGACTGGCCCCAATGTATTGGTCGATGTGACCAAGAGTGTTCAGTATTTGAGCGAAATCAAGGACTCCTGCATTGCTGCGCTTCAGTGGGCTACCAAGGAAGGTGTTTGTGCGGGAGAGAACGTTCGTGGTGTTCGCTACAATATTCTCGATGTCACGGTATGTTGCTTTGTATACTTTATTGATTCATGTGTCTGACTGCTTTACATAGCTTCATGCCGATGCTATACATCGTGGAGGAGGACAGATTATCCCTGCCATGCGTCGTGCGTGTTTCGCCGCCTCGCTTCTCGCAGACCCTGGGCTTCAGGAGCCTATCTATCTTGGTATAACATTACTCCCTTCATTACTCAACCGGCTGTCACCTAATTAAGCATTGCTTTTTAGTTGAAATTCAGTGCCCTGAGACCGCTATTGGTGGTGTTTACAACTGCTTGAATAAGCGTCGTGGGCAAGTTTTCAGTGAGGAACAACGCTCTGGAACACCAATATTTACCATCAAGGCCTACCTCCCTGTCTCTGAGTCATTCGGCTTCAACGGGGATCTACGATCCCACACCGCCGGCCAGGCCTTCCCACAGTGTGTGTTCGACCACTGGAAGCTCATGAGTGGATGTGGGTGAATGTCATGTCACTGCTTGAATCGTGCTAATTGGCGTCGTCTGTCTGCAGCTCCCCTCGAGAAGGGAAGTAAGCTTGAAGAACTTGTTACAAAGATCCGCACCCGTAAGGGTTTGCCGGTTCGTATTTACGCCCATGAACTTCGGCCTACGCTGACATGTGATGGCAGCCGGGTATTCCAGCTCTCGATACCTATTACGATAAACTGTGATGAGTTTATGATGTTTTGCACTTCATGTAGTACAGCAGCCAGAATGTTGTCTACAAATCTATATTATTTGCTATTCGCTGGTCGACGAATTACTCACAAAAGCTGCTCGTTGGCTCAAGTTTACGACCAGAAAATGATTCAACATCAGATGACGCATCTATGGAACGATCGAGAACCTTCGAAATCCCTGGGAAAAGGAAGCTAGGCCGTTGTGTGAAATCCGCCGAACCGTCGTACCCCACTCGAACATCTCAACAGTCTGTCAGCTTCCATTACCTCGCCAGAGAGAAAACTTAATCTTTCCTGCTTCACATGGGCCAATCTATTCCATACGAGATACACCAACTCATTATCGACGAAGCGTCAAACGACAAGGTTCCTCTTAAAATTTGTTGCCTCGTGTCTTCACACTGGCGTAGGCGAGCCCAGCATTGGCTCTTCTCGGAAATCGAACTTTTACTTTTTGGGCCGTCTACGACGACGAAAGAGGGTGCGATATACTTATCCACTCTCGGCCAACTTCTTAGTTCCCCTCACTCACAATTCCAAACGCATGTAAACACCGTGTGCATATATGGCCCAGACTACCGCTATCTTTTTGGTTTCAATCCAGCAACAGCCCCACAACGGTTTTACGATGAATTGGATGAGATTATCAAAACCTTCCTCCCTCACTTTCCCCGTATTCACCGCCTCACTATCGATCGAATTTCGTGGGGTTCGTTAAGCAATACAACAAAAAGCCTTATTAGCTCACTGTCAGGAATAACAGCATTTATCTGGCGGCAGGTTACTTTCCGAGATCTTCCCCAGGCAGCCCATGTCATATCGAATTTCTCCCGCATTATCGAATTCGAAATCTTTGGATTGATCCTTCAGGAAACGAACACAGATCTAGAGGCGTTCAAATCACCGACGACGCCATCGCCACCTGTCGCATTTCCGCTTGTGCGCACGCTTGTTCTGGACATTCGAGAGTCGGACCACTGTCTGAGCTTTGTCGGCACTACCACTTCCATACAACCTCGTCACATCGTCGACTTAACCTTAAACATCGACAACTGGGGACACCTCCAACCAGTTGCAGACTTCATTTTAGCAGCCGGCTCCACTCTGGAGAATCTTAGCTTAACTCTTCTGCCAGATGTTACGGACCAAGGACGACATCCATTCCCCATATCATTATCCAAAAATATCAATTTAAAGCTCACCCAGTTACAAGGTTTCACGTATCCCGATGATGCATGGTGGGTGGATGAGCTTCTGGACAGTTCGCTATCGCCCTATCTGACGATCGTAATGACTATGGAGTCCCGCAATGATGAAACAGACCAATCGTTTGACTTTGAGTTATTCAGACGGCTTCTGGCACCGAAGGGTGGAGCAGCATGCTCTCAGCGTCGAGTTATTAAATTGCAACCTGGATTGCGTCTGGACAAACCATCCTTCGAAAGGGCTGTCATTCGTTTTCTCCCAGATTTATACAGGGACGGAACGGTCGAGATATTACCTCCAAAGACTTGGCCGGCATACCGGAAACATTTTACTATGGAGGAAAAGCTGATGAGAGGCCAAGAAATTGCTAGCGAGTCCCGTTATTGATGGTATATATATGG
>JABCKU010000347.1:0-13128 GCA_018221655.1 Myochromella boudieri | reverse complement strand
AGAAACCCGTCACTGTCAAAACTGATGATCCCTTCCCTGGTATGTATAAGGTGTTGAACTTGTCAATGTTGCCATCCAATCTTTTCCGCTCACGCTACAGTCTCCACGTCGTCGTTGGCAACCATCATCTATGTGCTTGAGACTATTCAGTGTCAAGCGTACTACCGACATGTTGGCCTAAATAACACAAAGATCTCTCGGTGTGTGGTCAGAGGGACAAGACGACTATATTCTGTACCTAAATAACACAAAGCTAATGATACTGAGTGAGTAGGTAGGCCAGCAACGGACATAACGAATATACATACATCTCTCAGCGTGGTCAGAGGGACAAGACGACTGAGGATGGGTAAACGACGTGTAGGTATATAAGAGAAGTCAAAAGAAGCACAATGACAGCGGATGCGCTGAGACGAGAAAGGAAACGGGAAGCTCCGGGTCAACACGACAAACACGACGACCCAAACAACGCAGGGAATTCCAGTCGCCCCTGGCCGATGGATAAGATGCCGAATGAAACTAGGCTTACTCACCTGGATCATCCATTGGACGACTCTAGTACTTATCTCTCAAACCCGTTGAAAGTGATGCACCCCCTCGAGCCGAATGCAAGGCGCTCTGATTTCATGGTTTCCGAATCAGTGCATAAAGAATTTCGGGGAATGCGCAGTGTACTTCAAGCTGAGTTGGACCACAGCGATCCTAAAATGCCTTCAGCTAAGCGCATTGCCCTTGAAAGGCGCATAGAGGATATAGATACTGTCATTGCCCCTCAAAAAATGCTCCCTCCTGAGCTCCTTTCCCTGATATTCAGGCTTACTTTCAGGCCTGACGCTGTTCTTGAGCTTCCACCACGGCTCCCTGATCAAACCTACCCCTGGTGTATGGCTCGATGCTGTTCGAGATGGAGACAAATCATCTATAGTGACCCACAGAATTGGAAAGCGATTAGATTCTCTTATAAAGGCATCTATCCGAAATCCGAGCCTCAAAAGGTCATGAACATCATGAATTCGATGCAACACGTCTTTTCCCGTGGAACACAAACACTCGAACTACGTCTCCAGAACTGGAATGAATCCAGGGTCTCACGCGACCAGATTAATCTTATCCGTGACATCGTCCTCCTACGCTCTTCGCAGCTCACCAACCTCACCCTGATTTGTTCCACCGGTCTCCTCAACCACTTCTTGCACTCCCCACCCATACATTTTTCGGAGCTAGAATCAGCGAACCTGGTTGTATCCTATAATCGGAAGAATGATAGTTCTCTGTCGCTCATTTCGTCCACCCAGGTCTTTTCGGATACGCCACGTCTGCGTAAGCTGAGTGTAACAGCCACTGTAGAAGACCCTCATGCGTGGCTCAACACAACCGCTCGGCCAATAAGGCCCTTTATTCAATTACACGGCCATCCGATATCTTGGAGCCAACTCACAGCTCTTGAAATTCGCGGAAGAGTTCCATTAGACCTTATAGAGGCCCACCGGCTTCTCTCCTTTACACAAAATATACAACTCTGCACGCTTAGTATCAATGGTGAACAAGAGTCCCAAGGCGCAAAACCGAAGATAATCCTCGACTCCCTACGTGTAATGGAGATATACCACATCAATACCATTGCTCTTCATGTATTCTTCAAGCCGTTGGTCACTCCTCAATTAACGTCCCTGGAACTTCGCCCATTCGTGGCGGGCACTTCTGCATCGTTGAGCGGCGATTGGGCCGGTCTTATTCTTGACCTGGGATGCAAAATTGAGCGTTTTGTTACGCCGTTCATAATCCCTCCGGGAGTTCTGGATGATCTTCTCTATACAGTCTCCTCAACGTTGCGTATACTTGAGGTACCCATGTCCGAGATATCTGAATTATGCATCCAGAGAATATCCCGAAAGATGTGGCTTCCGAAACTAGAGGAGATACATTCTTTTGTGGCAAGATACGAGGCATGCGATGAATTTCTAAAGATGGTCGAACGTCGCTGGATTATGGACGATACTCCTGATACCGCAGGACCTGCCCTCCACACCGCTGTTCTACACGTTCCTTCCGGCAGAGGGTGGTTTAATATCAACGGGGTTGAAAGTCGATGTTATAAACTGAATGAAAGATACATGGACCAGAATCGGCGTATCAATTCAAGGTCAGTAGTCTGCATATGAAATGTATCTACTGACAGTGACTCTTGGTGCTGCGTTCCAGGTATGCTCCAGGAATATCATGAATGTCGCGATCGTACGACTATTATGTCTCACGGTAGTAGGGCAGATTGTTACGAGGTAGATTTCATGACTTATGTGGCAAGACGCGTCCAGGATCGTCCTACTACAGTAAAGTGTTCTGGGATGCGTAACAAGTGTAGCACATAAGCGGGACATAAGTTTCGTTGTCTGTATAGAGTGTGGTGTTGATACATACATGGGTGTCCGTGAGGGTAGTGCGGAGGTACTGAGGTATGTCGCTGATATTTAAATGCATGTCTGGAAGGTGGATATAGTTGTATGTTAGTAAAGTTACACTGGTGCTTTGTAGCTGCGTCGGTACGGTAATGATGATAGCAAACGGAACCGATATAAGTGTCTGGCATATAGGGTAACAGGGTCAGTCGGAAGGAATAGAGGAGGAAAGAGAGAAAGGTCTCGTAAAGTTGAAGAGAAAGGTAGCCATGAGTGGACTTGGAGAAGTGTCGGCCGTCAACCATACCGATGTGTTCATTGATATTTCTATATCGCCGAGAGGTAAACAGTCACGATCATGCATTCTCCTCACCGAACTTAGTCCAACTGGTAGGTAATTCTCGCGCCAGATCCCACCCAAGATCTGACCATCGCATTCGGCGAGGTGATCCTAAAACGTGGAGGGCGCGAGACTGATGTCGTCGAGGGACATGCGCGAGAAATCGCATTGTGGATGGGATGCAGGAGAATGTGAACCGAAGCTTACAGAGGAAGATGAGGGGTTGGATGAGGAGGTCGAGTTATAGGGAAAGCATGGCGATGTGGTCGTAGCAAAAGGGTCAGTGAATGTAGGCATTGGGTTTATGACGCTATAGTCATCGTCCAGCAAGTGCGTGTACGCCGAGAAGATGTCGGAGGTTTCCTATAGTAAACGTTGTATGAGCCTAGGCGGATTGAGGGAGGGAGATATAGGAGAATACTGACACGATCGCTATCCCACGTATCACACACTCCACCCCACCCTGGAATACCATAATCGTCGGCGTACGCTCCAGTACGAAGAACAGGTCGGACATCAAGCGCTTTCCCGCCTAAATTGTACATCATGGCCGAGGTAGTGGAGAGGTGAGCGAGCCCTGGTGAAATTGGTGCGATGGATTCCTGGACAACGGCTTGGTACTTTGTGACAAGGGATGGCCGCCGAGTGAGGTCGTCTCGGGTAACGAGCATCGTTCTAGGGAGAGCGCCAGGAGCATCGTTGTAGAAAATCGTAAAACGAGGATCCCCTGGAGGACATGACGAAGAGCGGCGTTGGAGAACATATGACGTCGACGATAGTGTCTCCTGAGAAGTACCTGGAAAAGCAATTCCAGCAGTAAAATCTAACGGGATTGTCCCCGTAAAAATGGAAAGTGGTAGCTTGAAAGCTGGAGTTTTCTTCGTGGGATGTTTGCCATCCTGTGAATCGCCCCTCTTCTTCCTTCCCTTCTTATCGCCTCCCAATTTCACCCTCCTACCGGCCGGAGTATACCGATATCCAGGCCACATCCTTTCATGCCGCTCCTTCTCCTGCCGAGCCATTTCTACCCATGGCTCTTTCTGGTCGTCCCTCATATCCTGCCATAGACTACCAGCGATACGAGAGAGATTGCGGTGGTCCTTTTCTACGTCAGAAGGAACTTTCTGTTGGCGAACAAAGTCGCATCGAAAGAGAATGAATGGGTTACGCGGGCGGGGGACGTGTCCTGGGGCTTTTCTGCGTGCATGAGACTTTTTATTTGGATCTGGAAGATGGTAGGTAGGAGACGGTAGGGCAGAAGGAGGAAGGGAGTGCGTGATAGGGGCGGGAATGGCGGGGTTATCCATGGGGGCTTTATCGGGTGTTTGACTCGTGACAAGGGCCGGGTCACATGTGGCCGGCTGAGAGGGAGAGGGCAACGAAGTAGGCATGATGAGATCCTAGGTAAGGTTTATCCGGCGGCCAAGGTGTTTATCGGTGATGGATCTGCAGAAAAATATAAGGCTATATGCGATCGTGGACTTTCGTGGGGGCGTCCGTGTCCTTTGTTGATGGTTTATTGAGACGAAAGTGTTTTCTTTCATCCAATATATCTAGTATATGCTCACGTCGCGATGAGAACGCAGAACTGTATAGGAGGCCAGGGAGTCCTGGAATTGAATTGGCAATTAACGGGGAAGATTTGAGACGATGAAAGGGATCAATTACCTTGTCCTGGCCCTTGGTACCGATTTGGAGGGAAAAGGGGAGGTCTTGTTTGCAAAAATCGTGACGTTGTCTTGTCATCGCATAATCAATACAACGTGCCTTTATCTCCGCTACTCCGCGAACAAGGTGCGGTGGCGGCAGTGTCTATTCAGTTGTCGATGCCGATGCTGTTCCTAGCTGTCCTGATGGTCCTCGTGCGAGAATAATTTCGACTCTGAAGATATTTGGGAGGTTGAAAGTGCCTAGTAACAGTCAATGGGTAAATAGAAGCGATGAAAAGACATAAAAATGCCAGTTACCATGTAGCCTTCAAATCTAAGCGAAGGAAGGCTTATCCTGTATGCTCCCGCTATTATTCCACGAGTATTGGGCCTATTGGATACCCAGTAGGGCTATCAGTACTTCGAACAAGAAGGTGGTGGAAGAAAACTTGGAAGAAACGCGTTAATGAATGTCGGTCGGAGAATGAAATATAGATTAGATTCGGAATCCAAATATAGAAACACTGAGATAAGATAACTCCGCTCGCTATTGGTGTTGCCGTTTCAAGAATTGTAGTCCCCTCTCAATGAGATAGCGTAATTCTACTCCTTTGGTTGCAGGCTTACCTTTGTTATAGCTGTTTCCATGACTAATTGTCTGTGGATCACAGGTTCCGTATCTTCTTCTGCAGGTTGTTGAAATTGTTGTGTACATGTGGAATGCGTATAGTAGTACAAGTTTGTGTGATAAAATGAAACCAAAAAAAGTGAAAGGAAACGTTAAAACTAGATATAACCAGCACGGTCGACTCTGAAAGGGCGACTAATGGTACTTGAGTTGTCGGCACCGCCACCAATATAGGGGACACTTCTCCCACTTTCATCCACTGTAGTGACTACGGGGATACAGAATTTCGTTTGGAATGGGCTTCGAAGGAAGACAGGGAGGGAACATACCGACAGATCGAGATATTGCAAACGAAAGGTGCCCAACCGTAACACGACGCTCGTCGTCCTTTTCTCCGGGGACCATTGTCGAATCAGACACGACAAATCCATAGGTATCAACCAGTGATCTCCGACTGGCCACCAAAAGTACTACAATAGTAGGATACATAGCCTGTAAATGGTGTGAGCGGAAGAAATGCAAACTCCGGCAACATATTCGTGACTCACGGAAATCTCGATATAGGCTGCAAAAAACACCCGCCCAGTGATACGCAAAGCTGAGCCTTGAAATGCTGGCAAAGACTCGGTAAGAGCGTTGATTCCCTAGTTTAACGACTTTATTAACAAGTTCCGCCTTCCATAGAGCGAAAAACATAGCCAACACACCTGCAAAATACAGTAAAGCCCTCCAGTTTCAATAAGAACGATCATCACACGTTGGCCAAGGGACGATTTATGGCGGACCCCGAGAGATTTCATAACTCTCCGGTGGGAACTGCACATAGCTCATCGTAACGAATGGGAAAGGGCTTCAAAGAGCTTACAGTAGCTTATAGGTGATAAGTATGGTTGACACGATGTTTGTTGCCAGGGAGAGGAGGAGGCTTGCAATGACAAGCTGAACAACGTAATCCGCTTTACCTATGATTGCAGCGTTTATGACGGCAGGATTGGCCGTGAGGATGAGGTACACCGCTGATGTCCCTATTCAGGAGCCCCGACTATTAGTATCAGAGTACAAGGATTTTGATAGTGATGCTCACCAATTGTACCGAGGAGCAAAGCGAGAGGTATGAGAATTAGCCAGCGCTGATCGACAAAGAGTGCCCAAGCCCTCCAAATAACTACTCCATCGGTAATAATGGGCTAGGCAGGTGATATGTCAATGAGCCGATGATCAAACCGCGTACGGCACCAGAACGCACTAAAAACCGGGGGACCCAGTTGGTAACCTGTGTAATTTGAGCCAGGCGAGAATTAATCGAAATAATTCTCGCTTTGTCAATCACAGCGGCGCCAGTGAGGCTTTCAATGAGCGATGCTCGGACCCAGACCACCAGTCCCACAACAAAGCTACCCCACCACAGGCTTGCGAGGAGAAAACTTATGACAGTTAGGCATAAGGACGCCCAAGCTCTCGTGGAGCTCAATCCACGGCGTCTGAAAGTGATGTTTCGTTTAAAACACATGTACGTTGCCAACATCACGGCTACGTACTTCAAATGTGATACGGCAATGATGAAAAGAATGAGAAAGAAGCCTGTGGGTGGTTCATGAGATATTTTTGGGCAAAACGAGAGAGAGTGGATACTTGCCGTGGAAAAGGGTAGAAGTAATCAAAGAAGCCACATCGTCGAGGAGAGCCCGGCCCGTCTGAAGAAAAAAAGCCTGCTCAAGAGGGGTCATGACTCCAGGTCACGACGACGAAAGAAAGGGTCGAAGGTAATAGAGAAGAGGGCCGTTTGCTCAAAGTCACCCAAGATGCGGACTTCCTTGCACGGTAGATATCTCACCGCAGTGCCATCGTTTCTAGAACGACAAATGACATGAGAATGAGGAGCGGGAAGCAGCTTATGGGCGGTGGTACAGCGTCAGGCGATCTTTTAATTGAGACTTCGAGCAACTTGGGGAAATATTTTGATCGTAACGTCCTGGAAACCAATAGTCAGTAAGAGGGTTTCATAAGGACATAAGTCAAGTCGCTGACTGAGAAGCTTGTAGTAAAGGTGAAAATGATCGAGTAGATCTTTATGTCAAGGACCCAGGTGCGGTTGCAGTCTTTCGATTGCATCAGAGGTTTACGATCAGAAAATGTCTTAAGAAATGTCGCTGAAGGGCTTACTAGGCCCGAATAAAGTACGTACGGCATTTCGAGGTGGAGAACATTAGAGCATACACGAATAGTATGTAGTTCGTTATCCGTGTGGGAGTTTATTGTGATAGGGCCACGATGGGTTGACGACAAGTTGACGATGGGAGTGACATTTGGATTACAAATATATCCAATGCACAAACAACGCGTAAACAGCGCGTTGTACTAATAAATACATTTCTACTGAAAGTGTTCTTGTTCTGTTTTCCTATGGATGGTGATTTCGAGTAGAGTGGAATAATCGAAGGATATTGTTTGTCCATCGAAAAGAAATGGTAGCCATATATGACTATGATCTAGAGCTTGGGATATGTGGAATTGTTTTGTTTACCTGCACGTCTGAAAATGCACGGCTGAATGCACCAAAGTTTCCTTCGCCAATTCCTCCCTTGCTATATACAGCAAAAATTACCTCACGGAACCATCCTGTGAACTCCTCGCCGAGTAGTATGGACTTCATTTCAGCCGCCACAAGGTCGGGAGGACATCCGTATGCCCCACATCCCATTGCACCTGCAGCAATCAAAGATCAGCTTCCAAGTGTTCACTATATTAAAGAGTATCAAAATCACCGAGAACGAGATGTGTCTGCCCGTTATGTGCCGCCATTCGATATATGAGCCTGATCTTTCCTCGCAGGTCTTCTAAAGTGGAAGAGTCTCTGAATGTTGTGCCATCGGCGGTCAGTCGACGGCGTCGCGGTGCTGCAATAGTTATGACTGAAACGATACGCCTTTCTCTCGGCTGAAGTTCAGCACAGTCATGGTCGAGATCATCCTTGAATATGACAACGCCTGGGGAGAAGAATCCAGCAGCGGAACCTGGTCCGGTGTTGGGCCACGGATAGTACTCTGGATTTAGTGTCGCATAAAGAGTTGATGAATAACACAAAGCTTCTTCCTTTGACTGATTCAGCTAAACATAGAGAAGAAATCGAATAGGCAGACACACCTGAGTTACTGAGAGAGATGTCACCCATCCACCTCCCGGATATTCGTCACTAGCCAGATTCAAAACGCTTATCGCTCCAGCTCCGCCTGAAATGCCTCGTGCGGTAGTGAATGAATCTGAATTGACAACCTTTATTGCCGAAGGAGGAAAGTTCGGACACAAAAGAGGTTCCAGCTTTTGTAGTTGATCCAAGGATAAGAACGATGATTCAACAGTAGCACCTGCATGTTTGTGTTGTAAAATAATCGACTGAGAACGGGAAATTGTATCCTCTGCAATTGACCTTCTGCGTTGCAGAGGAGTTGGAGGCGTTGTCGACAGGGCATTAGCCAAGATGCCTCTGAGTGTGTCCAAAACCATAATTTCTCTGACCAGACGATCGATCGATCGATCGCGCAGATTCGGTGGGAAGGACTGTTAATGAGTTGTGCAACAATTATAAGGAAGGTTCAACGTTGAAACACGTCGATCCACGTACTTACACGAGTTGCCCAGCACAGCTTCAAGAAGGCCCAGCGGAGAAGCACAATTACCAAATATTCCATTTTGTTTGGAAGCCACAGCCAAACATCGCCTTCCATCAAGCCCTCATGATCAAGCCACCTAGGCTTCGGCTCTCCTCACCATTCTCCAACGATTCTATAAGGCCGATGGTTGTTCCTCACCCTCCAATATTACTAAAAAGTGGACACTCCTCCTCTCGTTTAGATGGCGAAAAGCAATCTATTTTAGTCTTGCGAGTCGCGACAACTGAGCTATCGAAGGATATATTACTAAACACATCCCAGAATTCTTTCAATTTAATGTCGTGGAATGCGACCTCTATTAGAGCGTTAGCCTAGGCCTCCACATGGCTCCTTCTCGATCAAGCAAAGGCACATTGCATCTGGAGTGCAGAATATCGGACCACTTTACCCATACATTATCCAGTATGTCGCACCTGTAGCCGTTTTTAAATGTCGTCATAGCCTGCGGTATTATACACTCACTCGGTAAGAGGCCAGATACACTGGTCCACCTGGAACCCGATGAGGTTTGGAAATGAGGATAAATCAACAGAAGTAAAGAACTCGTCGTGTGAGATGTTTGTAAGGCTAACGAGAGAATCGAAAGGCCGTGATCAGAGAATATTGTTGTTATGGTTGATCTGAACGCACGAATAATTCCGGGAGTACAACCCAATCTTTGTAATAGAGGTATACTGACTAGTTGGCTGAAGAGAGTACCGCGGCGGTGGCTAAGTTCTTGTCAATATATCAAGTGAGCAGTATGATCCTCGTTCAATACCTGTCCGTCTATTGTTAAGCGCGTTATGTATGGGCAGAGTTCAAAAACAGGCAGGGCAAAGAGAGATGTGCTGAGGCGCAGTTTCAGTAACTTTTGTCCGTGGGCTTGAAGAAGTTTTTCAGTGGCAGTGTTATCGTTTGACCAGATGATGGCTTTCCTGAGTCGTGGTAAGCTGTAGAATAACATGAACATCGGGATGCTTCGTTGACACTTAGTACGTACTTCAAAGACGCGAGGAGGCGTACAAAGGAGGAACTGCACTCCACTAATGCTACTTCTTCCAGATTACTGAGCCATTCACATGAGGTCGAACCCAGATCAAAATCAATTTCCATAGAGCAGCGGAGAGAACGAAGAGAATGCCATTGTCCTATGACGGAAGAGATGCGAAATCCGGGAATGCCAGCCGATCCTGACTCCCCAGAGATAACCATATCACGGATAGTATCGAGCCTTGGCCCCGAGGTATACACAAGGGCATATAAAGTGGACGTATTGAGTTTGATGGGGGGAAAAAAAGCATCTCTTCGCTTTGAGCATTGCAGTTTGGCAAGATTTGGAGAGACCAGAAGAATTTGTTTGATGAGATCTTGAGTTATTTGTTCATCTTCCCATTCCAGCAGAGCATAATCAAAACCCAGGGAAACGGTCACCTCCCCTAATGATGGATTCATCATCAACCGCATGACGAAAAACTCAAGATCCGCGGTATTATAGAAAAATGGTGTCTTGAATATATGGGATAGTGCTAGTTTCTGGAATTGTGGTTAACAGCGGAAAATACTCTCAGAACAGAACCGCTAGAACACACCCTGATGGCTCTGGATACCTGAAAAATTGCGTTCCGGGTCTGTT
Source organism: Myochromella boudieri (assembly GCA_018221655.1). Classification (NCBI taxonomy): domain Eukaryota; kingdom Fungi; phylum Basidiomycota; class Agaricomycetes; order Agaricales; family Lyophyllaceae; genus Myochromella; species Myochromella boudieri. Next base: position 2,829 of record JABCKU010000347.1, on the reverse strand, counting down.
CCATGAGTTCTTCGTCAAAGTAATAGTCATCAGCTGAATCACCCTCATCGCCGTCAACGATATACTGGATCACGCGCGTCCAAATAACATCTTGAACGCTCTGGGAGACATCTACGAGGGGAGTGAATGAGGCATTTAACGGCCTGGACAGCTGCATAAACCTGTATCTAGAGTGCCAAGAATAGTAAGCAGGCAGATCACCGGGGTGGGGAAAAAAGCGAAGACTACAAATTATTGTCCAATCCTTCGAATTTGATGAGCGACTTCAATCGTGGATGATGCTCCATCTCTTCTGAGATTTGGAGAATGCTGAATCGCTCGCCATACCCAGGTGGCCCATATAAGCCTTTGGATATTATTATGGACTGGAGAGAACAGCATTCAGATAGTCGATGAAGGATATCGATTTCGACGAAGTCGATGAAGTCAATTAGTGGAAAAGTAATCGTCTCTAGGGTTGATGTATTTTTCATATGTTCTAGAATGAGATCGACTAGACCTGAGTTGTGTAGCATATGCAGAGAAATATGTCGCTAGAGTTTCTTAAGACTCGGCGCACGTATGTGGTAATTACGGTGGAAACATACCAAGTTTTTCCAGCTTTCAAGACACCCTTTCAAGAACGTTCGCACGGCGGCAGTGGAACCCTCACCTCCGTCGGCATCCAGGATGGTTATACGGCTAGGGTAAATAGCAGAAAGATAGTTTTGCAAGTATTGTGAATCCCTGAACGGTTGCATAACCAGGGTGAACGCAACTTCAGTTAAATTCTGCGATGCGACGACGACATCCCGAATTGCATCTCCGTAGCATCCCTCTAGACGGAGCCTTCTAATAAGGCTACTAGCCTGCATATTTTCCATCAAAGTACGCGCAAGAGCCTTTGTTTGAGAGGTGGAACGGAGGACTACTGTTTGATAGAGTAGCGGAGTCCCCACATCTTTCCATTGTTGGTTAACGGCCAGTAGCACCGAGGTCGAGAGATGAGCTGGTCTATGAAACGGGGAGACAATCGAACAAGCCCGAAACATTTCATCTGGGATGTTGAGAACATAGGAAAGAACTTCAGTGACTAACTCGTTGGGGAGTTTCTCTGCCATTCCGTTGTGAGATCAGTTGATCATGAATGAGGGTTGCGTGACACTGAAAATGCCGAGACCTTCATTGATGACTCATCAAGTGGATAAATTGATTATCGTGCATCCGTTTCTATTTGAAATTTCTACAAGCAAGACGATACGTATGGGTCTAAGATCCATGGAGAAGATTGTTCCCTCAACCCCTAACTTGACTGCGCTGAGCAGTGTAGGCTTGGTACATTTCACGTCTTTCCATCCATGATGCCCTTTGCCAATCGAGTAGTCTTCGAAGGGTTTTTTGCGTGTTATTGGTCCCAGTCTTGAAATGTTACAAGACATCCAGGTCAGCGGCTCAGAGTAGTTGGAACTTGGGCCCTCTTCTTTGCTAGATGACCATCGAGTTTGATGCTGATGTTGGGTCGATTTACGAAACGTGGCTAGGGAATTTGGAAGGTCTGGTATTAGTAGAAGAGTATACTTCGTTCAGTTAATCTCCCGTCCCAAGCTAAGATCGTATTTTACCATATCTTTTTATGAAACTGACGTTATCACAGATTAAATCACTCAAAGAAGTTACAATTACACGTACATAAGAGCTTTCAGCTGTGCAGACATTCCCCTAGGCATATGGCATAAACTTATAAAGTCACACATCGACCCGTCACCTCTACTTCACCGATGGTGCAAATTTGTCGTAATGTTATTCAACTCAGGTTTGACTAGAAGGTGAGAAGCGGGGAACGCGAGTCCATATTTTCTCCACTCAATCATCATACAGACCGGTATATATTATAGCTTGCCTCAGTGTTTCATTCTGCTTTGACGCCTGATTGTGTTTATGACTTTCCACTTAATGCTCATTCGGTAAGACCCACACATTTTATAACAAGGCTGGGATGCTACGTACGGGGAGGGTGTGCTACGCTCCAAAGGCCACACAAGCGTGATGGCTCTTCTTACTGTCCAGATGGTAAAATACGCTCCAATAACCTTTTCAGCTCCAGAACTTCCGCTGTTGGATCGGGTCTGGGCTGATACTCGAGGCCTGGTCCATCAGCCAAAAATTCTCCCGCGTCGAAGAACCTTGGAACTGCTCCATCTACAATGAGGCGGGGGTCCCCACTCCACCCATTCTGAAGGAGAAAACATCGCTTGGATTGCGATTTCGTCTACTAGTCCGAAAGGTTTGGCGTTCCCAAACTGTATTTTGCCCTAGGCCTATACGGCAAAGACCGGGGTTTGACCTGAATATAGCCGTAATGTCATCGAGAGTCTTTTCGTTTTTGTTTCGATCTGTTGAGTGGTAGAAGTCATTTGGATCGAATGGTCCATCATCTTGCTGAGGCGACACGACAACCAACTGCTCGACAACGAAGGAAACCCGTAGAGTCTCGGATTAACCCTCCCTTGAATCGTTTTATCGACAAATTCTGAAATACATACACAGACTACGCTGACTTTGCTGGGATTCGGGCTGTGGCTGTAACACACATCGCGGGGGGAAATAATGATTCAAAACTAGCGGGGTGATAAAATAGTAACGTAGTGTGAGACAGTTAGGAACTGGTTGTGATGGGGGACTCCCCCAACGATTCCACGTGCAAAAGAAACTGCTGCATGGGCCTTCATGCGGCCTGGTCATGACGTTCCGAATTGAACCTCGCTAGAGAACATGACTGATATGATTTGGCTGTTAAGAATACACTTTAAGAGTATAGAACGCAGAAGGTTAATTGCATAGTCATTTCAG
>JABCKU010000346.1:0-13170 GCA_018221655.1 Myochromella boudieri | reverse complement strand
AAGAAAGACCTCGTTTTGGCTACGAAAGACTTCCACAGCTTCAAGCAATCATCATTTCCCAAATTGAACCACCCATCTCGAAAAGATCGGAAGCCGACCAGTCGACTTCTTTGACCCACCATGTATCGGTGATGGTAATACTGGCACAGGTGAAGTGGTCGTATCAGGGTTCTCTGAAAGTTGTATCACATTAAGCATAAAATCGATAACTTAACATCTTGACTCACCCATCAATTCTTTGTCCGCCAATGTCTTCACTTGTCCTTTTACTGCTTGTTGGATCAAGATATCCAACTTAGAGTTTGAAGTATTCGTCGCTTGCTTGAGCGCTGCTTCGAAAGTTTTTGAGCCTTCCTCGGCCGACATTACCGTCATATCATCCTTCACATAACCATCCAGGACCCAATAATGCCCTTGACCCAAGTCCCTCAAATCTACCTCCACCGACACCTTGTGCAAAAAATTTAGATGCACAGGTATTGCATCACTCTTGTTTCTTTTGCTCAGCAGTGAAAACTTGCTGCGAATCGCGCGGTTCCAGGACCAATAGACGATTGTTTCCACACGAAGCAAAGGTAGTGGAGGCTTCGGACCTTTGTCAAGCCCAATGAATACTGATGGACTTCGGTCGCCCTCAAATCCATCCGCTGCGACAGATTCAAATGCGTCTGGTCCTCCACTTGTGGAGAGTGAATACTTCCAACGCATAGCGCTCTTGCTTTCCCCGCGTTCGCTGTTTGCAAATATATCCCATCTATCGTGTGTTGTTTCTGTACTGGACGTATATCCCACTGCTCCCCCAAAGCGAAAGCTTGGCGCTGGTGCAACTTCACCGACGCACTCCCTGTAACGTTCTTGTCTCGCTTGAGCTTTACCATGTCCCCCTTTGCACGAGTGATGGGGGAGTAGTCGACAACAGTTGTACGGCAAGCAGAGGCGTCGATACGGACATAGCAGGCACTAAGAGAGTGCTTTGAACGATTGGGAGAACCGTCAACCGTGGCCACCATCTGGAATTTGTTTAGGCTAACTTCAATCCATGGGCCTGGAAACTGGGCACCAGTTGGGAGGGGGTTCGATTTTCGATTTTCGTCGATCTGTGGATATGCCAGTATTCAGAGCATAAACTATTACGTCGCTAGCAGTTATGTGATTAAATAGCGTTGTACTTACAGTGATATCAATACAACATTCAGTTTGGAACGCTCCCTCGCCGTCCTTTGATTTGTTTACCAGGGTGGATTGGGAAGGAATAGATATTTTCTGACAACCATCATAATCGAGTGTCTCCCTCGCATCATCTGGGTCAGCTTCACCACCACCTCCAGAGCTACCCTCTTCATTTGGAGTATCCCCTCCACCACTATTGCCACGCCCACTGCTACTGTTGCCGCCAATATTATCTCCTCCTTTGCCTCCGCTGTTACCCCCAGTGTTATCATTATTATTTCCCCTACCACTCAAGTTGCTGCCGTCGCCGCCACCACTCGGTGCCCCGGTCTCTTTATCACCCATACCATCTTGCATTTTGTTCATCTGGTACTCATGTTGGTTGGAGCGTCGTCCCTGCAATCGGCCACTGTTATCAAAGATACTCCCCACTACTGTTTTTGGTACAGGGTCGATAATGTATTGGCTTAGTGGCGTGTATATGATACAAGGAAAGGGAGATACGATCGGTTGCAGCGTCTGGTATGTAGATTCGGATACACCATCACCACTAAGGATAATGTAGATTTGTTGTTCTGGCTGTTCAAGATGAATCATATCCATATCGAACCCAGCGTGGAGGGAATAAGTTCCCGTATAACCTCCCTGGGAGAGAGTATGGCATATCTCAGAGTCCTTGCTGATTGCATGAGAATAAGCGTGGTCAGCAACGATATACTGAGTCGATCGTGGAACGGCGACTTGATCTGGCGACGACAGAGATTGGGAGCCAACTTCACCAATCAAATGCTTGACCCCAAGTGTTTGATGATGGTCGATGCTGGGGGGATGGTAGGCTGGCGAGCCTACAGTGGGTACAGTTAGCTTAGTCCACCAAGACATCTGGGCCGGTTGTGGCTCGGTATTGGCAGGTGGGTTAACATGGTTCCGTGACTCAGATCCTATCGACATTGTAACATGAACCAACTACGTTGATAAAATGTGAGAGTGCTCACCTTTAAAAAGCGAGGAGAACATTGTCATAAAACCACCCTTTTTCCTCACCCTCTTTTTCGGGAGAGTTGCGTCCAACTCATATCCAAGTTCGGCCAGCGTCATTATAGGTAGGTCAGCACTTGCACCGATAATCGTCCACACAGATTCCAAAGAATCCTGGAACTTGTAGACTCTAGGATATATTCTCGATAAATCAGCCTCTCTCGTCCTTCCAGTATTTTCTGAGATAAGACTCCATTTTGTGGTCGCGATGACCAAATTTTTACTAAGACTGTCAAAGGAGAGTTTCGAGGGGCTCATGCCGGATGTTTCGCGAAGCCGTGGCTGATCTATCTCGACCAAGTAAACTATAAGAATTTTCATCTTAATGGAGCCACTTCAGTGGAAATGGATCAGCTTTATGACAGAGCGGAAAAAAATATTGCTTTTACCATTTCTTGAGCCAGTTCACAATCCTATCCAGGACGTCGCGGTCTTCTAGCTTGTTATCAACAAAACCAGGTGTGTCCACGAACACAAAGCGCCGATTACGGTATTTCGGAGGGTTGCTGACGACGTGATACGAAGTATCTTGCGTCTCGGATGCTAGATAATCATGACCAACCCTCACAACCTCCTCCCCTGCAGCATAGTTGATGAACTATAGAGCGTATAACACAGACCATTAAAATCTTGAAGTGAAGACGACTTACAGTGCTCTTCCCAGATCCCGTTTGACCGAAGAGACTACAATGGTTATTAGGTAAGGCCGGAAAGAACTGTTGCGTTATCGCACAGGACTAGAGTGTCATCTCTGCCAAAATCTGCCGACGGGAGCTGTACTGGTTCTTGTTGGCGCTTCCTGTTTCTCGTCCGTTGCATTTTGTTGGGTGTTATAGAGGCGGGAGTGTAACAGCTCAAACTACAGAGTTGGAGAAGAGAGTGACTAGTCTTGTGCCCAGGCCCTCACTGGCCAGTGGCAGACTGGCAGTACCTTCCCAATTTGGGTTTGGGCTTACCTATAAGATCGACTATCATCTGATATATCATTAGGTCAGCTACTGGAGACTAGGGCTTACCATCATGTGACTCGGCGACGCGTCCACAATTGACGCGTTGTTTGGCCACTTGGCAACGGTTCTGTACCGCGATACTGTGTCGAAGACTATATTAGTATGAGTATGCTTGATTTAGAGTGTCACTGTAAAGTAAGCGAACATACCTTTGCCCCACAGTCCCCGCCACAATCCCAGTGAATCATAATGGCTCTCGGGCATAAAATTTTCTGTCCTCAGCCTGCGAGGCTCTTGCCACCTGTATTGCCTATGATATATCATCCTTCTTAGCCGTAGCTGCCCCCATGCAATGTTCACCTCCCCGACCAACTTCGGATGCCAGGCGCCAAGGAGAAGGGTAAGTCCACCACAGGCTCTCAAGGCTGGGGATATTCAAAGACATGGATTGTAGTTTCGACTCGACGTGTCGATTCACAACGAGGGAAAGAGGCAGTGGAAGATTTCCGTCCAGCATACTTCAGAACCGACATCTTTACTGAAACCCGTACGAGCCACCGGAGCCACCGCCTCTATTACAGCACAAACACTGAGTCACGGAAAGTCATCCTTTAGTGGGGATTGATACTCCACGTGGAAGGAGGTAGAAAATTTGGTCGTGGAAGGGACGGGGACGGGGATGGATGGAGAGATGTCAACGTTAGTCGAAATGAGCTTTTGTGGGAGGGTAGCTTTGAGCCCAGAATTCGGCATTTGATGAAGGTGACCAAGTCTGAGAGGGCGGCGACTACCTCATTAGAGGGCACACGAACAGGGTCTTCAGCAAGTGGAGTGCCCCATCGAAACGTTTGCGATCGAGCGTGAGAATGATTTTGATAATGGACGTCAATGAACGACTAATGGTGTCTATCTAGGAGAGAGACTACTATTCCGAAGCATGCTCGTTAGGGCTTGAGCAGGACTGTGAGCTGCCGTACCGAACATCTTGAAGTTCTTTCATCCCCACCTCGTTTTTCCTCAGTATGACCGCCACCACGCACAACTTAGTACCTGCGGAAGAACCCCGAAAAATTCTCGTTTTGGTTACGAAAGCGTTCCACAACTTCAAGTTCCTCTATCCGACGCCTTTTGTCCAGGACAGATCAAGATATAGTAAGATGTGTGCTACTCCCAGGCGACTTGGCCAAATTTGTCATAAGTTCTTGAACCCTACCATCTCGAAAGGAAAGTTGGAAGTTGAATAGCGTCCTGTTCGAACCGATAAGAATTGGTGATTCCAATGATGGCACGCTGGCTGGTGAAGTTGTCAGGTCTGTGTTCTCTGCTGGTATCACACATGAGAGTCGATAACTTGAATGAAAGCATGACACCTCGACTGACACATAAAGTCTTCGTCAGTGAAAGCCCTCACCTGTCCTCTCACTGCTTGTTGGATCAGGATATCTAATTCAGTCCAGTTTGAATTCTTGGGGTCGCTCGCTTGAGCACTGCCTGGAAGGTTTGTGAGCCTTTCTCCGCTCAGGCTGCCATCACTGTCATATCATCCTCCATATCACCATGCATAACCCAATAATGCTCTCGACCCAAGTCCAGGATTACAGAGGAATAAGTACTCGAGACGCTAACTAGTGATACTCACCCCAATCGAGTCACTGAAAAACTCACGTCAGTCCTACGACTATTCATAGGAATGAGGTGTTCTCACAAGTCTAAAAAAGAGCTTTATCCTCGCCCTGAGTGGTATGCTTAAAAGTTCGATTTGCTCGAGGAGAGACCTTATCTTTTTCTCGTTTTCAATCACCTGCATCCCTGTGTCATTGTCGCCTGAACCCTGGGTCTTTTTTACCTTCTTCCGAGCCTTTAGCAGTTCCTTGAGACTATAGCGCAAAGTGCGTCCCGCATCTGTCTCAGCGAGGGCCCTGTCCTTCAAGACCAACTCGGACTGGATCTGGACATTGTCGAGGGCTTTCTGAGCAAGGATATCCTTGACGATACGCTGAGCTTCTGATGCCTGCATGTATTCAAACCGGTCCATCCGTGCGCCTCGCAATAATAGCTCCTTCCAATGATCCCTGCGTAACTCATCCTCACGTATTGGTCCTAGTCCTTCTTTAACATCACTCCATTTCGTCGTGACCAAAGATATATTCTTTGCAGCTCTTGGACCACAGAGCTTGTCAAACATATCGAAGTTCCTCCTTGCTGTCCCTAGCATTCGGGCCTGGGAGATCTCGTGGAGGTAAATAAGGCCCGCGAGTTTCATGTCAACGTTGTATCTTGAATGAATGTTGTTAGTAAGTAACTATTATCACTAATTGACATGAAATGGCCAAGACTAACGATCTGGCCAACCAGGTAGCAATACGCCTTAGGACTTCACGGTCATCCAAGTTAGTATCGTCAAAACCAGGCGTGTCGAGTATGATGATTCGGGGGTGCATGGTGGAGAGTATGTAATGTTGGATATGCTGCGTCTGGGACTGTAAATCATGGCCAACTACGGTAACGTTCTTCCCAAACAGTGTGTTGATGAACTGAACAACAATGTTCAGTGAATTGTAAAGGTTTCAACAGAATATAGTACCGTGCTTTTACCCGCTCCTGTGGGACCCATGATGCTGACAATCGGTGGTCAGTTTGCGACCGTTGAAGAGCGCTTCGGCGAGCTCACGGTATGACCAGATCACCAGGGCGTGGGCGCGGTACGAAGTTATCTTCCTCCAGGTTGACCTCCCTCTTCCAATTCGTCTTTTTGATCGCGCTCATGGTTCACGAGTAGAGTAGAGCTGTAAGACGGTGGAGGTTGATATCCGAGGTATGATATTCGAGTTATGAGGTTTATTAAGGAGGGATGAGGCAAACGAGGAGCTTGTCAATTAACCCATTCATTTTCTAAAGGCTGCAAGGTAGACTACATGAGGCAGCGCCGATCGGCAGGGATCCATCTATAATCAAACCTCGAAGCAAGTGGACGAACCATTGACAGGTGGGCCTGAGCAAAGCACGCTGTAATCAGCAGGTATTGAATAGTGCCATAACATCAAGGTCGTGGTCATGTCATGGTCTTATCACAGATGCATTTAAGCAGATCTTCATACATCCATGTTTCAAGGGAATGAAACGGGAGAACACAAGCTACAGCGCACAATTGTGTTCTGTTTGTCTGTCGAACCAAATATAGGAACTTGAACGCAGTGGGGATGTTGAAGATGGTTGGTTCAAGTCCCCAGTTTTCCTCTCCCGGATTATGGGCATCTGTACTGACATTGCGGGTTTCCCTTGGAGTGTACCGGTTATTTGGAAGCGACTGACGCCTTTGAGGAGGTTGGTCGGTGGGAAGGCGATCGCTTCGACGATCAGGAGATGAGAAAATCTATTGTCCCTTTCTCCTATTTACATGGCTGTTTTGTTCCAATTTAATGGTGGCCTTTCATCCAACGAAAGTAATTGAAAAGGATGAAATTTATGTCAATATCGTCGGCAGGAACATAGCTGTCGACGAGAAATAACGCTTGCATATGCTCTCATCGAGCGCCCACTCTATTGGGGAATAAAAGGCCTCAACACACCCGATGAGTCTGCATGAATCAACGTGGCCGATGACGTGTTCGAACGTTCCCCCACCCACTTCAAAACAAACCGGCTTAATACCACCGGCGTCGAATCGTAAGTCGTAAGTGGATCTAGTTAGACACTGTAAGCGGATTAGCGAAGAGGCATTGGTTGATAAAAGCTGCGCACCGTGACATATAGGTATGAAGTAAGTCCCTCGAAGAATATATGGGCGTCAGAGTTTATTTCAGAAATAACCTGACACTGGAGTGAAGCAACCTGCGCCTGGATTTGCAAATTTCGTCATGGGTCAGACGTGATTGGGCCAGGGATATGAATTTCCTCCTGCAAATACTTTGCATCGACATATAATAAACTCGCGACCAATTCAGTCAGGCGTGGTCGGTACAGGTCAAGGCTCGGTGAAAAAGAGAGCAATGTAGGGAGCGGAACGGGGAGGACGATAATGACAACCGGAAATTGGCATTATTTTTCCTTGGCTCTCGAGGACAGTGGGCAAGGTAGACGCTGCCAATTTCATCTGAGCCGGGATTGACGCTGAGATCGACTGGAAACGGAGGCCGAGCCTAGTGGTAGGATGAAAGAAGGGAATGTTGACTTGTGTTTTTGTGCTGAGTTTGGCCATAAGCTCCTACCCTCCCACCCACCGTCTTCCAGTGCCACTGAGCCCTCACTATAACTCCAACCTCAGCGACCCCGCATCTCGAATTCTCTGGGTCCCTATCCTTCTCTACTGACACGACTTCCTGAGATTCAGCTTTGGCACCAAGTTGTTTACACCCATCACCAACTACTATCCACGACGCTGGCGTTTGTATGGGTAACTTCTTATAAGCCTGACATTCAACGCTGGTTCAACGCCTTGGGCACGTTGGAAGGTGTCAATTGGAACTCCGAAGCCTCCTTGGTCTCATGATGAACGTCCCCAATCACGAAAGGCGCTTCTTTGCATTCGGCGACAATAGTTGAGGGGGAAGGGGACCCTTGTACCCGCCCCATTAACCTCGCCATCCAACATCCTATTCTAGCTGTGCAACATAGATGCATCGAATTTGTCTGCACTGTGTATAATGCAATTTATTTTTCTTCACATCACCGCTTTGAAGCCACATGGAGTCCTCGAGGTTGCCGTCTGATAGTGACAGGTAAATATATGAGTTAGCTTCCCAGTAAGTTGTTTCGCACACCATCTAACATCGCTTCTTGGACTTCAAGCGAATATTACGGTTACTATTCTTTGCCAGTACGCAGATGTCAACTCCTACAGAGGCCCTGGCACTTGTGTCGAAAGTTAATGACATATTAAACGACACCAACAAAAGGAAGAAGCTCTACGCGTTAAGGGGGAACGAAGCTCAGACGTTACTTGATTCATTTCAGTTGGTGAGCAAACCCCTAGATTAAGCTGCTCATTCCACTAAGTCCTACTCAGATTCTGGATATTCCTGACCTGGAACCCTTGCTTCGACCTGAACTTCTTTTTGCCATTCGAAAACTTTCCAAAAACGCCGGCCTTTACCCCAGATGTTATGATCTACCAGGTGTGGAAAGGGACGGGGAAAAGCCCATCGCTTCAGGAGGATTTGCCGACATTTATAAGGGCATTTTTCGTGGACAAGCTGTTTGTCTAAAAGCTGTTCGGTTGTACAAGTGTTCAGATCAAGAACACTTCCTCAAAGTCAGCTCTACACACCGTTTGTTTAAGCGTATTAATGCACTGCTTATAGATATGTTTAGGTTGTTTCCAAGGAAGCTATAGTTTGGGGTCAATTGGAGCATCGCAACGTACTTCCTATGTACGGAGTCTTCCGGTTCAATAACTTGATTTCTTTTGTCTCCCCTTGGATGGAAGCGGGTAACCTCGTTGAGTATCTGGAACGCAACCCCGGAGCTCCTCGTCGGCACCTGGAAAGTGTTTTTTTTTCCACCCCATACCGAAACTCGGAGCTCATAGGGCTACAGGCCATGGATACTGCTCAAGGACTACAACATCTACACAAGAACGGAGTCATCCACGGCGATTTAAAGGGGGTAAGTAAGCTTTACTATGTGGTCCGAAAAGCGGAATATCTTATAACTTGGATGGTTTTATTATTATAGCTAAACGTCCTCGTCAATAATGACGGAATCGCCTGCCTCACAGACTTCGGCCTTTCTTCTATTTCTGACCCAAAAGTACTATCATGGACAACTCAAATGTCGTCATCTGTACACGGTGGCACTATACCATGGCAGGCACCAGAGTTATTTGATGATGCGGATGATTCAAAGGCGAAGAACACTATGGCCACTGATGTTTATGCTTGGTCTTGTGTCTGTTATGAAGTAGGTCTGGATTATTCGGCTCCCTGTCCTTTTTTAATAGTCGACGAGATTTTCACAGGCAAAAAACCATTCATGGAAGCCCCAAATCAATTCGTGATCATGCTTTGGGTAAAGGCTGGTCGACGCCCACCACGCCCCGTGAATTCGAGTCCTTCATGGACGGATTGGGAGCTCAATGAGACCGTTTGGTCGGTCATTGAGGATGGCTGGCATCAGGATCCGCTTGACCGTCCTGCGATCGAAAGTATCGTCGATAGATTGAGAGCGGGGCTGGATTATGACAGCCGGGCTAGTGCAAGTGTTTTACCGTCCAACCATTTTAGGCAGAGGATGTGTGAACCAGTGGATGTTACAATGGTCTCGCCAATTCTGGATAGCTTCACACCCACTCCTATCGAACAAGGGTCGACTGTTCAACACAGTTCTGGCCTGCAGCCTAGTATACTGGAACCCACTGGAAATGTCAAGGTAGCTGAACCGGTTGATTTGTAAGTTTTGCCATCTCCTCCCAGTTGATCTCCCGATGTAAGTAACATCTCGTCAATTCTTAATAGCTGCGCGCGTGATTATATCGATCAAGACCTACCCATTCGAGACCACTCTGATTTACAACCTGGTACAATACCCGAACCCGGCGTCGAAATTATCGAAACATCACCCGTCCTGATCAGCGAGGCGAAAGAGTACATGCCACTTCCTCGTGGAGTACCGGATACCATTGGCACCGTCTCACCCACACTTCGTGGATCTACACTCCTTGACGCGCGTGCTGCGCCATCCGAGCAGCGCCACCAGAGCACAACTACATCTCGCCTTAACAGTGACATTGTCTCTTACCAGGCAAGAGGACGGCAAGGAAAAGACGTCGCCCACCAGGAGAACAATACCCCCAGCTTGCAAGCCGTAGTCTCGACATCTTGGGCCTTGCCTAAGCCAGATACCATCGATAACACCGCACCAAGGGGGGAGCGTGTGCAAGAAGGGGGACAACAACCCATAGACACCTGGCTGACTGCACAGCCTGACAACAACGCAATCAGGAAACCAGCCTTACTGCCAAGAATCAGCGCCAACGACACCCATACCTCGGCTATCCGAAAGTCTCAGCCAAGCTCACAAATCAACTCTGTCGAAAAACCGGTGTTTGATATATTCCACGGCAGCCCACTGTATCCGTTAGTCGTTACACACTCTACATTCCATTCAACTTTAAGTACTCTAACCTTGTAGATCTCCCAAACATTCCAACATTCAAATACCTGGTACCAAAAACAAGAAAACGACTTGGAAACGTGATGTGGACCTTGCAAACGACGTCTTCGTAGACAATCCGCGCCCAGGGGATCTCGTTGTTCTGTAAGGCAATTTCCGCACATCTCCTAGGATACTCTAACCGTATGTCTCAGTGTCATGGGTCCTCCAAGGGCTGGGAAGACCACGGTTATTACTCTTCCTTTTGCTCCATGCCATTTCCAAATGGCTGACCCATGCCCTAACAGTTCATTAACACCCTTCTAGGGAAGGACGGCAGTATTCCCATTGGTCATGACCTACAATTACAATCGCAATCAGCGCCAATCCGCCATGATATTGTCCCATACTCACACCGTCGTCTCATCATTGTGGACACTCCAGGTTTCGGCAACTCATTCATCGAGGATCGCGAAATCCTGAGACGTATCGCGGTCTGGCTCGCTCGATCGTACGATTTTATTCGTCTATTCTTAGTTTCCACAGGTGACTGATAATAATGATGTACATGTACAGATACTATGCCGATATGAAACTCGCCGGTATAATTTACCTGCATGAGATCACCCAAGCTCGTTTAGTGGATGTGTCACGTTTAAATTTGGATGTTTTTACCAAACTTTGCGGGGCGGGAGCGATGCCGAATGTGATCCTTGCTACGACGAAGTGGGGGCACGTAACAGAAGGGGAAGGAAAACATCGTGAGGATCGACTATGGATCGACTACAAGAAGGACATGTTATCCTTGGGTGCAAGGATGCACCGTTTCGATCAGACGCAGACTTCGGCTCAGAACATAGTCAAGGATATTCTCGCCCAAGGGGCTATCGACGCCATTCAGATCCAATCTGAGCTGGTCGTACTCGGCAAGGTCCTTGCAGAAACTGAAGCCGGCCGTACTTTACGTCGCAACCTCGAAATGCAAAAGAAGATAGCCACACGGCGACAAGGGCAAGAAGGTGATAACAGTACGGGCGAACGAGTTATCGAGAACCACAAAAAGATACGTTCTGTTCAAAGACAGATCAATGAGCTGACGGCTCCAAAGATTAACCTCATGCGTTGGCTGGGCAAGACTGTAAGCACTAAACGACCATGATATAGAGTATGCTGCCACGGTCGAGCTGACGCTATATTTCTAGCGGGAGTGATAAAGAGTTCTGAGTGACTCCTAGACGCGATGTAATTCTGTGGAGTATAATTGGCGTGAAATGTTTCCATATGCATGTGACGTGTCGCCCTACCACTCTCATCTCCATCCTACGACAATATTAATACCTCCAGTACACCTCCCAACCTTACTCACCAGTGGGAGCTGTGCTTGATGCTCTAAAGGGGAGAAGTGGGAGTGAACAATTGCTGCTTTTCTCGTACCAATATGTCTGGCCAGCCAGGCTCCGTAAACAGAGACGCGTCTGACAATGATGAAAGAAAGCAACCGCAGCACGTGTCAGAGTTGTGTTGACGTGTTGTTTGGTCCAACACCTAATATTAGCAAGAGGCGTCGTGACGGTCCTGCCTAACAGCACTGTTTTGCGGAAGCTAGGCTCAGAACATACCCTAGTACCTCTGCATCAGCACATCTTTGACTCAAAAATCTGCGCCTTCCTTCTTCTCATTGAGATCTCGTTTGACATGCTCCGATTGTCCATCTTTCGGTGACTGGTAGTACCTACTACCTTTGTGACCTTACCCGTTATCTTCAACATCCTGTTCCGGCTGCCCGGTGCGAAGAAGCCATTTTAAGCTGTCCATAATGTAATCTCCTCCCTTTCTTTGTAATACTATTTCTCTTTGATGCCACATGGAGGCCTCGAGGTTACCCTTCTGGCGCATTAAAGTTAGTTCTCTCATGATCAGCAGTCACGTCTCATCCAGATACCATCTAATCTTGCTCCTCGCAATTGAAGACAACGTAACATCATGGTTATGCGCACATCGACTCATTTTTCGGATGCCTTGGCGCTTGTGCCGAGGCTTGATAAAATATTGAACGATGGCGACAAATGCAAGCGGCTCGAAATGTGTAAAGGGGACACAGCACAGATGTTGCTTGACTTATTTCAAATGGTAAGTAGCCTATAAGAATCAAAGTTAATCACTCCATTAAGCCCCGCTTAGATCTTGGATATCCCTAACTTGAATCCTTTATTCCGACGCAAGCTCCTTCTCGCGACTCAAAGGCTATCCACGAATTCTGGCCTCTACCCCAAATGTTATGAGCTGCAGGGTGTCGAAATTGACGGTGGACCCATTCACGGAGGAGGACTTGCCGACATCTACAGAGGTATACTTCAAAAGCAAACTGTTTGTGTGAAAGTCGTTCGGCTATATCAGCAAACGAACAAAGAGCACTTTCTCAAAGTCAGTCATGCACATCGTCTGATTAACTTGTTGGTTTGCTATTGGTAATCAATATCGTTTACTAGGTTATTTCCAAGGAAGCTATCGTTTGGGGTCAGTTAGACCATCGCAACGTACATCCTATGTACGGAGTATTTCGGTTGAAAAACCAGATCTGTTTCGTTTCCCCTTGGATGAAGACGGGCAACCTCGTTGAGTATTTGGAACACAATCCTGGGGCTCCTCGTCGTCACTTGGAAAGTGTTTTCCGATCTCGCTTTGTATGTACACTAGAACTCATCGGGAAACAGGCCATGGATACTGCTCAAGGACTACAACATCTACACCAGAACGGGGTCATCCATGGCGATCTAAAGGGGGTAGGTAGTTGGTCACTCAGCGGTCTAACAATAACATAACAATGTAATCAATATAGGTCAATATACTCGTCAATGATGAAGGGATTGCTTGCCTCACAGACTTCGGACTTTCTTCTATCTCTGATCCCAAAATACGATCA
>JABCKU010000345.1:0-13218 GCA_018221655.1 Myochromella boudieri | reverse complement strand
GCTCAAGGTAAGCCGCCTTTCGACATAAACACACCGCTTCAGGCTTTCTCATCGGATATCCCAAAATGTAGCACCCGAAGGCGCTCCGACATCTGCATCTTCCACCCAGACACCTGGAGCCGTATCTGCCGTAAACACTACTCCGGCCACATCGCCATCCTCGATGTCGCTGGGCCAAGTGCCAAAAGGGCCAGCCGCTGCTCCAGTTCAAGGTAAGCCGCATTTCCACATACCGCACCACTATTCTCATCCGACATCTCAAACTGTAGCGCACTCCAGTGCCCCGACATCGGCAGCTGGTGGTACTACACCTACGACTCCGACTCCTTCTGACGCCATATCTGTTGAGAAGGCTGCCCCGGCCGCGTCGCCATCTTCGTGGTCACTCAGCCCAGAAGTGAAGGCAGCAGCCGGAACAGCGTTCGAGGGCCTGAAGCTGATAATGCAAGGGATCTATAACTGCTCAGACATGTTTCTCCCATTGAAAACAGTTGCTGGGTTGTTCATCGAAGGCACCAAGACTGCGGATGTGAGTAGGAACCGTGCAACGAGTGGATATTCAACTCAGATCCTTTATTTTGATTGTAGATGGTCATTGCGAATACAGAGGAGCTCGAAGAATTGCAGGCTAGTCTGATGACTATGGAATCAATTGTCGGTGCGTACAGGACGTCCCGAGCGGCTAATGCAACAAACCATAGGATCGAGGAGTTCTTCAAGTGCGTCGAACATCCCTCGATGGATTAACTGGACTGGTCCTGAGTGCTGATTGTTTTCTAGGAGTATCGAGCTTCTGATGGAGAAGAATCAAGTATTGCAAGATCATTCACTGTGGAGACGCATCCCCGAGAGCGCGAAGGACGCCGAGACTATATGCCATACCTTTCGGGAGTTTCAAACTTTATGTGAACAATTCAAGGTCAGGCTTTCAAATTCTGAACAAGTTATGTACACACATTTATTACCGCCCGTAGACGACCACGCTCTTAGCAATCGAGCAAAGTGCAAATGAAATTGCGCAGGTATGGCCTACAGTTTGATTAGATATGTATGAGGCTGATTTATATCCACAGCACCAGCACATGAGTGAGATACACTTCTTGGTCACTGTTGTAATTTGAGGTCCTTACATCATCTTGCAGAAACCCTTCTTGATAGTGCTAATCGTAGTGCCATGTATGATTACAATGACCGAGCGTATGAGCCAGAAAGCCGCCCAGATGTAATGGAGGCAATCACGAAGTGGGCGGATGATGTGAACGGCCGTCCAATTTGCTGGTTATATGGTCCAGCTGGTTCCGGAAAGTCGACGATTGCGCGCAGTGTTGCAGAATACTATGCCAGCGTGAATAGGCTTGCTGGTACATTCTTTTTTTCTCGAGATTATTCGGATCGTCGAACCACCGAGAAGCTGGCAGCCAACATCGCATACCACCTTTGTACACACCACCTTGCTGTTTGCGAGAAGATCTTCGATATTATTCGTACCAACCACTCTGTTATCACTCAACCTTTGTCACTTCAGCTTGAGAACCTTGTTCTCACTCCCATTCTCTCTGCTTTGACTGCACCCCCTGCTTTGACCAAATCTCCATCCCTTCCTTTGATTGTGGTCATTGACGCACTTGATGAGTGTGATGCTGAGAAATCTGTCAAGCTTGTGGAGCTTCTTGTTAAAATCTTTCAGGGCTCTCCTGCATTCATACGATTTGTTGTAACAGGGCGACCTGATGATAGCATTGCAGAGGAGTTGGAGGTTCATGATGAGAAGGCTCATTTGTTGGATATGCAAGATTATCGTTCTGACTATATCATCCGCCAATTCTATGAGTCACACTTTGAAACTATCTATGCAAGGCTCCAGAAGAAGTATATGAAAGGTGTGGAGAAGCCATGGCCGTCAATTCAGAATCTCGACAAATTGGTTAAACTATCTGGGGGCATATTCATTCATGCTGCTACAGTTGTGAAATATGTTGGGGATATGAATGCAAGTTCTGATTTACCTGTGAAGAAACTGGAGAATGCTACGGCAACACACCATGGCCTGGATGGACTTTACTGGCAGGTCTTGAGAGATGCACCACACAGCTCCCAACCAAAATTCCTGCCAATAATCACTGCATTACTACTGCCTCTGGACCCACTCCCTGTGAAGGATCTCTCAGCTCTTCTATGCTTTTCAAATGAAGACATCATTCTGACCCTGAGAAATTGTGGATCTATACTTCAAATACCAGAGGATTATGACAAGGCAATAACCTTCTACCATGCATCCTTGCAGGATTTCTTTGTGTCAATGAAGCGCTCCAGCCCTGATGCAGAACTTGTGGGGCCAAATGAGAAGCTTTCTGGGCAGAACTATTACATTGACCCCCTGCATGGTCATCTCTTCCTCTTGGACAAGTGTATTCAGATCCTGGTAAAGGAGTGGGAGGGAAGGGATACTTGGAATGTTGAGGATGCAGGGCCTGGTGTTAAATATGCTGGGACTAACTGGTACTACCATTTGGGCCAGATTTTACAGTATGAGAGAGGAGGAGCCAACAGCCTCATTTCAGAGGAGGGCTTCATGTTGACATCTGATTTGATAGGGTTTGTTGATCATATTGGATCTGATTGGTTTAAAAGGTGGGTTAGTGTCATAGGGTCTATTTATGGTGTTTGGAGGGTATTACATTTGGAGCTTAAAAGTTATGGCAATTCAAAGGAAGGTTTTTATTTCATAGGAATGATTATATTACTTACAAAGTCTACAGAATGAATGGAAAGAACTGGCTGAGACAATGTGTCACATGCAAAATATTACTAAGGTGAAGTCAGCCTGCACAGGAACATGAAACAGTGTCAAATGATAGCTTACACAATATTGTTCACAATTATTAGATGGTATGTGGTGATCCTTTTGTGTTTGCAAATTCTGAGATAAGATGTATAATCTTAGAAAGTAAGCAAGCAAATCAAATTGGCAATGATGCATAGGATTGATATTTCAAAATTGGCATCATCTAACAGATGGTAGTTGTATGGTCTTATATACCAAACACATAAACTGAATGTGCTCCACAGGCAGTAGGTACATGCATGAAGTAGTAGAATTAAACTGACTGGGCCTGTGTCTGGTTATTGGTGACAGATTGTGAGTAGCTCCTAGGTCTGCAGCTGACTGTGGTGCTGACATTGCCTACAATTGCCTACAGCATGTAGGTGACTCCCACTTCCATAGCTCAACACAGTGCTAACTAGCCCACAACTGCCCACAGTTTGTAAGTGGCCCCCAATTCTGCAACTCACCAGAGTGCTGATATGGCCCACAACTGTCCACAGCTTGTAGGTGGCTCCTACATCTGTGGCCCACCAGGGTGCTAACATGGCTTACAACTGCCTACAGGGTGTAGGTGGCTCCCATTCTAGCAGCTACCAAGATGCTAACATGGCTTGCAACTATTATCTACAGCCAGTAAGTGGCTCCCACTCCTGCAGCTCACCAGAGTAGTAATATGACCTGCAACTAACTACCTACAGGAAGTAAGTGGCTCCCGCTTCTGCAGCCCACCAGAGTAGTAACATGGCCTACAACTGCCCACAGAAAGTAAGTGGCTTCTACTTTGGCAACTCACCAGGATGCTGACATGGCCCACAACTGTCCACAGGATGTAGGTGGCTTCCACTTCTGCAGCTCACCAAGGTGTTAACATGGCCACAACTGCCAACAGGAAGTAGGTGGTTCCTACAGCCTATTAGGATGCTGACATGGTCTACAATTGTCTATAGAGTGTAAGTGTCTTCCACTCCTGTAGCTTATCAGGGTGATGACATAGCACAACACTGCCCACAGGATGTAGGTAGCTTGCCTACTGCAGCCCACCACATGCTGACATTGCCCACAACTGCATACAGTGGGTGGGTGACTCACACTTCTGCAGCCCAGCTAGATACTGACATGGCTCACTACTGCCTACAGAAAGTAGGTGTCACCTGCTGTTACAGCTTGCCAGGATGCTGATATGGCCTGCAACTATCTGTAGGATGTAGATGGCTTCTACTCCTGCAGTTTATCATGGTACTGATATGCCACCAACTACTTACAGTGGGTAGGTGGCTCATTCTTCTGCAGCCCACCAGGATACTGACATGTTCCATACCTGCCTGCAGGAAGTAGGTGGCTTGCACTCCTGCAGCTTACCAGGGTGCTAACATGGCTGAACACTGCTTACAGGAAGTAGGTAGCTTGCACTACTATAGCCCACCTAGATACTAACATGGCCCACAACTGCCTGCAGAGAGTAGGTGGCTTGCATGTTTATAGCCCACTTAGATGCTAACATGGCCCACTACTGTCTACAGAAAGTAGGTGCCACCTACTTCTGTAGCTCACCAGGGTGCTAATATGGCCTGCAACTACCCATAGAATGTAGATGGCTCCCACTCTTACAGCCTACCAGAGAGCTGACACAGCCTTCTACTGCCTACAGAAAGTAGGTGGCTTCTACTTCTGCTGCCCACCAGGGTGCTGATATTGTCTGCACCTGCCAACAGCTAGTGCAAAGTGTAGGTGGCTTCTAATTCTACAGGCCTGCAGGATGCTAACATGACCTGGAACTGCCCATAGGATGTAGGTGGCTCCCAATTCTGCAGCTTATCAGAGTCCTAACAATGGCCTGGAACTGCCTACAGGATGTAAGTGGCTTCCACTTTTGTAGCTTGCCAGGGTACTCATATAACCTGCAACTGCCTATAGCCAGTAGGTAACTCCTACTTCTGCAGCTCATCAGAGTCCTGACATCACCTACTACTGCCACAGAGTGTAGGTGACTTGTACTTTTGCAGCTCATCTGGGTTCTGACATAATCTACTGCTGCCACAGGTTGTAGGTGACTTCTACTTTTACAACTTACCAGGGTCCTGACATAACCTACTACTGCCACAGATAGTAGGTGACTTCCACTTTTGCAGCTCATCAGAGTCCTGACATATTCTGCTACTGCTACAGGCTGTAGGTGACTTCCACTTTTGCAACTCATCAAGGTCCTGACATAATCCACTACTGCCACAGCATGTAGGTTACTTTCACTTTTGCAGCTCATCAGGGTCCTGACATAACCTACTACTGCCACAGTATGTAGGTGGCTTTCACTTTTGCAGCTCATCAGGGTCCTGACATAACCTACTACTGTCACAGGCTGTAGGTGACTTCCACTTTTACAATTTACCAGGGTTCTGACATAATCTATTACTGCCTACAGTTTGTAGGTGACTCCCACTTCTGCAGCTCATTAAGGTGATAACATGGCCTGCAACTGCCCACAGTTGGTGAGTGTCTTCCACTTCTATCACTCATCAGAGTGCTGACATGGCTAACCACTGCCTACAGGAAGTAGGTGGCTTTGAGTTCTGCAGCTTACCAGGATGCTGACATAACCCACAACTGCTCACAGTGGGTGGGTGGATGTTTTTTCTGTAGTTTATCAGAGTTCTGATATGATTCAATATTGTCTAAAGTTTGTAGGTGTTTTCCAATTCTGCAGCCCACCACAGTGCTAACATAACATGTAACTCTCTCCAGGATGTAGGTGGCTCCCACTTCTTCCATCCATCAAGATGCTGACATAGCCTCCAACTGCTCACAGCTAGTAAGTGCCTCCCAACTCTATAACCCACCAGAGTGCTGATGTGGCTTACAACTGTCTACAGCCAGTAGGTACTCCCAATTCTTTAGTTTATCTTAGTACTAAGCTTGGCCATCTTTATTCTAGTTTGTAAGTCTCTTATCATCTCTTCTTCTTTCTCTGACCATTATATTTACCCTTTGTTCTCATTCAGAAAGTATGCATGTGCCTCTTTATGCTCTTATCTTTTGTGCCAAATCATTTCTCATTGTTTATTAGATTGTATATCTATATTTTTTCCTTCTTCTGGATACAAATGTAATGCTTATCTTATCTTATTCCTCCTTTTAGACGGTATGTAGCCTCAGATGCAGATTTCCATGGCTTCTTATCTTCCTTGCATTATTATATTAGGAGGTATGTGCTTTCTTTATTTTGTCTTCTGCCATCTTACTGATGTACTGCCTTCCTCATTGGACATAGAATGTATGTAATCTTGCTGTGTTTGCACTTACTATTTTACAATTCACTCATTTACATTAAATATTTTATTCACCCATAGTTGGTGTGTTTCTCAACTACTTTTATTTCCTGCAGTTCCATTCCTCAATACTTTTTCTGTTATATAGGAGGTATGTACTTTGTTCTTAGAATGGCCACATCTCTTATATTGCAGGTCAGTATAGACTCACATTCTTGCCATTCACTATTGACATTATACTGCTTCTTTCTTGTAGGAGGTACATATTTATTCATCAATTGCATGCTATAATGTCTAATTTTATTGTGTTATGTGTTATTCAAGGCAACTTCCTTTCCACGGGCCTCAATAAAACTCAATAACCCAAGCTTCCACAGCAATGTTGCATCAGGTATGCATGCTATTTTTTGTACTATTCCCACTTGTGATTCATTTTATGCCTAGCAATGGTATTTGGCTTTCCTGAATAGTTCTAGAAACCAATTTATTCTTGAATATATGATGTTAAGCATTATAACATCTTATATCTTTTGTATTATTCCTGTTCCAGTAGTGTGGCATGGACAAAGGTTATTGCATGAGTATCACCTTCTGGTACATGAGACAAACCAACAAACTTCCATAGTTCCCACTTGAGTTACTCACATATGCACCTTACTATTAGCAAAAAAAATCACAGCTGGAAACTCTAAGCTTCCAGAAGATATTTAATAATTCAACAATGGTGTTATGAAAGTAAACCACCTTGTGTGAAAATGAAATTCCCAGCAACTGGCACTGAATGCAAGAAACAATATTTTACATTACAATATGTAAAATTTCCTTATACTGACAGAATTCTATGGAAAAAAAAAACAAAAAGGAAAGTACATGGTACACTAACTAACAGACACAATGGTGACTCATAAGAAACAATAAAAATGAATAAATACCCAATATACAGAATATCAAAGAGCTATAACTAAACAACAAGAGATGTACCTGAGAATTCATACTTCAACAAGGTGGAATAGTGAAGGAGATAATAAATGCTTACATTGAATATAACCAGCTACCAGTCTTCTAAGGGCTTCTCAACATATAATTGGGGCCACATGCCTTCAACCTTTGGTACTTTTGATATCCAGTCAAATGTACCCTTGGTAGTGTTGTTTGACTGTATCAATAGGCTCTCAAACATATCAAGAATATACTGGTAATTTGGTGTAGCATTGAAGTTGAGATCACAAGCATCGTCAAGCAGTTCTTGGAATTCTTCAAGTAAGTATGCACAAAGTTCTGCCGATGTGACATTCTTCTTGCACTGTTAGATATGTAGTCTAGACCATCTATATGTAACAAGTACAAACAGTTTGTATCCTTCCAAAAACTCCCTCAATATAGTTGACTGTTGCAATCAAGCATTTACTGTGGTCAATTCTGTGTCTGTGTCTGTGGTATACTGAACTCATTGGTGATTATCATCACTCATTCTTTCCCTTCTCACTGTCCTGTTTTAACATGCACTGCATAATTTTCTTAAATCTTTGTAATTTTGATTGTGCTTTGAGATGTTGCCAGGGACACTTCAGTCAACCACTTTCTCCTTACTGATAGTAATTAAATCCAAGCCAGAAAATGTTACTAATGTCCCTTGGCAATTAAACTTGTTTCTTGTCAATTAGCTGTCAATAGGTGCTGGTCCTTGGCACTTAATCAGAGAGACATAGATAAACATTTATTGTGGCACCTGGCATTTGCACATATTCTGTGCAGTCACTGGGTGTCTGGGGTCCTAAGAAAATAAAAGTGGTATTTGAAAGGTATTAATTTTTCTATAATATTGATTCTTAAATGGGCCAAACAAAGGTAAGTAACATTATTTTCTAGTAGAGTCCAGTTTCTCAGGTCTATATGAGTATATGGTGTAACCACAAACTAAGGGGTATGTCATGCATTTAGAAAACCTATTTATCTCTAAGTCATCATATCATTTTGATTGACACTTCTGTCACTGTATTGCATCATTGATTGATTATTCCCATGCATAATTTCCACACTTGAAGTTATCTTCTTGTACCCCATCCATATTGCCCTCCTCGTTGTTGTAAACACCTTTGGAGCACCCATATACATCAACACACACAAATAAACTCACATACACATACAAAGATCAACACACTCACCACAAGGACACACACAGAGATTGAACTACCATAGGACAAAAAGATATAAAAACCCCTTTTACATTAGAGACTAGCCCGTTCCAAAAGACAAGTGTTCTGGCAGGATCTAACAGGCTTCACCATCAACGTGTGAGAGTCTGACAGTGCATTGACAAAAGCATCCATTACTTGAAACTCATACTCATCCTCTGTCAAATTTTTTGTAGGTGGGAGAATCAAAAGGCCAGGGCCACAAGCAGAAATCTGCAAAGAGATAGCAGGAGCTGTATACATGATTTCATCACCATCAGAGTCATCTTCACTGCTCTGGTTGCTTGGGTCATCATTGTTGTGGCTTACAGCAAGCTGATTTGTCTTCTGCTTCTTTGCATCCTTCTTTGCTCCAGGACCTGCCCTTTTTCTCTTCTTCCCCCCTGCTGCCATTACCTTGTTTTTATAATAATCAAAGTACTTGGGCTCAATGATGTAGATCCCTGTTGCATCACTGTCAACCCTTCTTGCTCCATGCCCCAATCTCTGTGCCAAAGTACAAAGTGACAGCACATACTTCCACTGGATGATCAGCTCAATATCTGGGAGATCAAGACCCTGCTCTTGTATAAGTAATAACACAACCACATTGTAGATCTAAAGTAACATACATACCATTCCAGCGGTATCAGTGCAAATAATGCCCCATAACTCTCTGGATTGTAGCTTCTGAATTGCATCTGCTTGGAACTCTGGGCTCATTTCTGAGTGAAACCAAACTACTTTGTCTTATAGTTCTGGTGATAACTTGTCCCATTGATGCTTTACTGCATCCAGAGTCCTTGTGTTTGTTGACAAAAACCATGAATTTTGATAGTCATGTCTTTCTGTCCACGTGCAGGATGTGATCGAAGTTGCACAGGCTTGATGCAGAGTGTTTCATCTCTTCTACCATCAGGTGAATATTTGGCCTGGCATTGTTGCAGAGACAACATGAAAAGCAATGTATGACAGAACAAGCCATCAAAGTTTACCTAACTATGCATATTCAGGTTGGAAGTCATTACCCCACTGGCTAATACAGTGCCCTTCATCAAAGGTTATATTTAGTGATTAAAAGTCCAGTCGCAGAACTGGTCAGAACCAAAACCGAACCGGAAAAAGACCGGTGATGAGCACTCTACCTGACTAGGTGCGTAATCACACTTATATTCTTCCCTATTATATCCTTTCCCGCACGTTATTCCCCGCACCACTTAATACCACTCCCCGCTACCATTCTTTACTATAGAGTTTTTTCTGACTTTTCTCATTATTTCGTCTAATGACTCTTCCCCGCTTGCGGTGAAGCTCCCCACACGTTCTTTACCGCACTTTTCACTTATTTCAAATACCTTTTTGGTTTCTCTGCAGGACTGACCATATCCCCTCATTTATCCCCTTTTATTTCTTTATATTTAATATATCATCTTGTGTAGACATGTAGGATACAAGTTTTGGCTTAGCGCAATACATGTAAGTCTGCCCTTGGCACCCTTACTACCGAGGCCTTAGATATGTACCCTTGCATCGATTACTTCATTCCTGACATCTTCCTTTCTTCAAGGTTGATCAGCACTTTAACCTTTTCATATATTAACTTTAGCTTTCCCTTGGTTGCGCCCTTACCCTTACCCCGCGCAACGAAGGTATGTAATTCAACATTATCACTTATTTACATTGTACCCTTACCCTTACCCCGTGCAATGAAGATTCTGTGATCCTGTCACTTGCCGTCTGTTCAGTGAGGCTGCCAAAACAGACAGCCTTTCAATACACCCCATTCCATTGAACAGATTTCATTTGTACTTGTCCCCACAAACTCGCTCCCCACTCACTCGTATACTCGACTTACCTGCTTCTCCCTCAAATCTCTCGAAGTCCTCTTCCCCGCACATTCCCCAAAGACGCTTCCCTGCTCAAACTTGGAAACTCAATATACCTGCCCACAAAGGCTTTCACTGACTATCCGGGTCATGTTAAGTCCTCATTTCAATCACTTTTAAACCCAACCCTTTTCTCCCTTGCCTATCTTTGTTGAAGATAGTTTTATTTGGTACCACTCCTTGCACACTTACAGTGTTATTTCTTTGGTTTTTGTTTTGGGTCACGGCCCATTAGACCGGAGTAAGCATCATCACCGGAAAAGACTGGACTGATAAAGATCAGTTGTGCACGGTGCAACTGATCATCAGTTCAGTCTTGTCAAATCTGGGAAAATTGAAAACCGGAAAAGACTGGTTGCGACCGGTTCACGACCGGTCTTGGTACCTATTCCTTTTAGCACCAAATAGAGTACCACTTCCCCTAAATTTTGAGTCCTGGTACGTAATATTTGGTCCACAGATGGCCTAGATAACATCCAAATACAATTGCATCCAAATTGTGTTTGATGTTTCGTGTCTTCAATTGTAATCTCACCGTAGAGCACCCGGTTCTCATCGGATTCCTTTGTGTAAGTGACCGATCTTGTAGCCCATAAGCCATTCTACACGGTGGTAATACGCACGTGACCACTTACACAGGGTAATGTAGCCGTACAATGTGAAATACACCAAGACCGGTCACAACTGATGCCACTGATCTACAGAACTGATCAGGACTGGTCCCTTCCGGTTTCGGTTTGGTTCTGGGCCCATGGGGATTATCTGCGACCGGTTCTGCCAAATAGGGCAAAAAAACCGGACTGGACTGGACTTTTAATCACTAGTTATATTGAATAATTGAGATATAAATTTCTTTGATTTTCATAGGGCCCGGAAACGGGTATCTTTTAGAATTTTCTCAGGGCTAACAATCACTACTTAATTCCTCCCGTCCATGATATCCTGCATCCAGATGTTCAATAAACAGATCCTGTGCATCACAGAAGAAGGGAAAATACCTTAAAGAGCTCATCTGTTGCTGTGTCACCTGTTACATTGGCTGCTGTAATGCCCAGCTTCTCAAGCTCTGCGACATTCTTATCTCCAAGAATATTAAGTGCTGTGACAATGATCATTATTCCATTATCATTGAAGAGTAGAGGAATCCAGAAGGTTAAAGTTTTTCCAGACCCTGTTGGTGCAATAGTGATACAGTCTCTCCTTTGTAGTTGAGCAATGGCAGCTTCTGCTTGAAATATACATGGTTTGATGCCAAATCTTTCATTTAACTCAGCTTGGAGATCTGAAAGGCTCAGTATGGTAATCTTGAGTCCTGACATGGAAATTCTGTGATGGAAATGAACATGTGTCATCATCATGTCAGTATTGGGTGAAGGAGCCATGGAAGCCAAGCATGCAAACACAACCAAAGCTGCATGTTTTGCCAGTCACTGGTGGGCAGTATCAAGTTGGAAGTTTCAGAAAAAGATTGGATTGATTACATAGTGGGAATAATTTGCCATTGTCACATGAGGTACACTGCTCACTGTGTGACTGGTTTGGAGTCTGACTATTTGATGCTTTATGCTTTGTGCTTGGTTTGGCACATACAATTGAGCTGACAAACAACTCAAAGTGGTTTTATGGGAGCGAGTTGAAAGATATTCATTGTTGTCATCTGAATCAATGGAGATGATCTACATAGTTGAATTATTGAGGTAATTCAGTAGGGGCAGGTGAGTCACATACCTTTTTCAGGGCTGTTTAATGAATATATAAGCGAAGCCCAATGTGACAGTCTTTAATATTGGTCTCTGTCAACTGTGAGTTAGCTTTGAGAAGATTAAACATGGCATCAGGAGGCAGCTCTCTGAGTCAAAATTATAAACAACTTGTGCACTCTGCACAATCACATAATTCACACTTAAATTTTATATGAAAAGTATAATTAAACTTTGTTGGTAGGACACACACTTTTTAAAATTCATTAGGTTTAAAGGCTGTAAAGCTGCAGACCCTTCCCAGGTCACTTTCTATTCTTTTCAGATTGAATTAGTGTTTGAAAGTCCTAGCACAGGAACTGGACTGGACTGAAACTGGACTGAAAAAGACTAATCTAGGACTGATCATGATCAGTTCAGTCTTACAGGTCTTCATCAGTCATCAGTCCAGTCTTTTAAAATTTGGAAATATTAAGAACTGAAAAAGACCAGTTCAACTGGTTGAGGACTGGTCCTAGCATATACCCCCTCTGAGAACAAATAGAGCTTCTTTTTCCCTAAATTTGGAGCACTGGGTCATAGAAATTGGTCCACAGGAAGCCAAGATATCATTGATTTACTATTGAGTCTTGTAATTCAGACCTCCAATTGTATTATTCCTGTATCTCATTTGGTTCTCATCTGTTTGACACAGGTAAGTGACCGGAATGATAGCCGGAATACCCCTCCATATGGTGGTAATAGGTGCTTGAGCCTGGCCCACAGACGGCAGAGATATCATTAAAATATGATTGCATCCAAATTATACTCAATGTTTTGTGTCTCCAATTGTAATTTCACTGTGGAGCACCCAGTTCTCACTTGATTCCTTTGTGTAAGTGACTGATCTGGTAGCCTGGAAGCCGTTAATGAGACCGCTATCTGTAGACCCACCAATCCGATGTAACTTTTCGATTTTTCAACTTTCTGACGCAACCTTACCATGTTTGAAACAACTGTCGACGTTTGATCTCTTCAATTTTCGAGTTTCAATGTTCGATTTTGGACTTATAACTTTCAGCTCCTGCGATCACTCCTTTTCAACAATTCAATTCTCTTTTTGACGCTCAATTTCCATTTCGACATGCAATTCACATCTTTCGATGTTCGATTTCTTCAATTCGGTCGGAACTTGATAAAAGTTCCACATCACAATTATTAACTTACATAATCATACAGATTCATTGTTAGAGCAACACTATCACAGACAAAGCCACCCAACAAGAAGAGGAAGTATGAGAGAGAGAGAAGAGAGAGGAGGGAGAGAGGAGGGACTATGGCACAATGATTCTAGGAGAATCCAAATGATAGTGGAAATCCTAAGAGATT
>JABCKU010000343.1:0-13307 GCA_018221655.1 Myochromella boudieri | reverse complement strand
TCCTTCGCCCATTACTCCGGAACTCCGTCCGGAACTCCGACGACTCCGGAATCGGAGAGTACGTTACGTTCTTAACAAGTGCAATATCTAGTAAGTATACTTTCCTATGTTTAAGTTGGTAATCACAGGGAATCTCTTCAATGTCTTCAATGATCCCTTGTGTTCACTCGAGCTATCAGGGATGGGTTGAAATGCAGAGTGAATATACCGAGTTGCAAAAATTCAATACGAGCAGTAATTGGACATCGATATCGCTGTTAGAGCATGATGATGCTGCAGTGCATACTCAAACCACAAGATCACGCAGATCACTATATAATTGCCTATCTTACCCTCAAGGTGTGCCGCCCTAGTATGAGTCGGTAGTGACAGACCTCAGGCTGGAGCGTAAATCCAAATTAAGTAATTAACCGGTGACAGCTCAGCCTTGTTCGGGCCCGACGTCCGTTGGGCACCTGGACAATTGGACATCAGCCCATCAGACACTAGCGCCAGCGGTCAGACCTTCTGCCTCTTACAGGGCTGACTAACCAGTTGCCTCATCCCAACAATCTGCTCGGGACATGCACCCTGGATAATTCAGATCTTCTGTGAGATTGAAAATGTCAAAGATAATTAAAAATTTAGTATACTTACTTTTGTGGCCTTGCAAAATGAAAGGTTTTTGTGTCACCGAAATTATTGTTTTCATCTGAATTTCATAGTTTCTGTATTACTGAAACTATTATTTCTGCCAGACACTTTTGCTTTCAGTAGGATTCATAGTTTTTGTCAATCAAAAAATTCGGTTTTCATTATTGTTTTCAGGAATAGAGCATTTTGGCAGTAGGATTAATCCAAGTGGAGAGCCAATCAGATGACGATAAATCCGTGATGAGCCAATCAAAAGACGATAAATCTAGGATTAATCCTATTGCCAAAATGCTCTAATAAGTGCAGCCAGACCGAAATCTGAATATTATGTGTGGTTTTCAACCACGTATACTATTGTCTGGGGTGATGGCGCGTCAACCGCCGCGGCGATTACCGAATATTACGTAATTTGGTCCCAGGACCGTCGATGGGACCGTCAACCAGGTGGAGGAAGTGTTGTGCGGTCTGAGTCAGTTATGCCAATTGATCCCACCACCACTCGAGCTGGATCCGATGATCCTTCAAGCCAGTATTATCTTCAAGTAGGCCAAATCCTCCGCTGTTTGTGCCATTGCATCAAACACATAAATCTTTAGGGCCTTAACAAGGATGGTTCTGAGTGGGACAGGTGGAGCATGGCGTCTGGGATATATGTATATCGCTCATTGCTCTCCCTAGACTGGATGAATTACATCATGGTATTGAGGCTTATATGGGGCAATCCCTTTCCATGGCGGAGATCGTGGCCCCCAAAAAAATATTGGACATGGGGTGAGATCAACAACTGGGTTCTGCTTCTACTTAAGTGTTACCTTACGATAGAGCTGGGTCTGGCGCATGGTTAGTGCACGGTCAATGCAGGCATATGCACCAAACTGATCTCTTACAGGGCCATTCAAGCTGCTAACTTGTATCCCGATGCTACAGTGGTAGCTACAGATATCGCCCCCTTGCCACCACGGTGAGCTCCACCTTCCTAGCGCCAAGTTTTCAAGACCATTATAACTGTCCACCCTTCAAGGCCTCTCCCCAAAAATTTGATTTACTTACACTTAGACGCCCTCAAGCCGTACAATTTACCCGCAGAATCTTTCGACGTCATTCACATGCGGCTTGTTCTCTTCCATGTTTGTCGTCCCATTCACCCTCTGAGACTTTCCTCACTGGCTCCAGTTGCCCAAAGCAGCGATAGCTAGCATTCTGCAACGCACCATCGATCTATTAAAACCTTGCGGGTGGCTTCTTATTGAAGATTTTGGAAGACACACAGGGCACGAGAATAGCCCGGGTCCCGCACAGGCCACAGTTGAACGATTATTTCTCGGTTTGTTGCAAGCTAAAGGTCTCGATCCCCACATCGGCGAACATCTTGAAATGCATTTGCGCAGTACAGATGCATTCAGTAACATCAATATCAAGCGAGAGCAGCTTATTCTTTCAACCGATCAGGGGGCCACTGGTGGGTCATATACCATCCCCCTCCCATAACTCTATAATCAGACGCAACCATCCATCTCCAGACGAGTCATCCCCTGGTAAACGTGCCTTCTCGAACGCTCTCAGGAGATCCATCGAGAAAATAACCAGGGATGGTGGTGGTCCGGAAATGGAGGCGGCAGGTTTGACAAGGGAACTGAAGGAAGCTTGGCTACTCGAGAGGAGTGATCCGTCATTCAAAACATACTTTGACTTTTGGTTTACATGGTCGTGTAAAAACAGTTAGCGGTCAGAACGCGTGCCCTTCGTGTGCAGATTTTATTTACTAGGACTGTCTCAAGTCCAAGGTCCCTTCATATGTCCTATGTCCTAGATGGGGAACTCATAGAAAATTACTTTCATAATGTTTGGATCGTAGGAGAGCGAGTTTAGGTGTTGCCAGCCCGCAATCAATCGGTGAGATACCCTATATCACAGCGGCAATGGCCAAAAGGCCGTTGACCAACTTTTGCCATGTTTTGTCTGAGTATGGATCTACCCATTGTGGTTATTCGCCATCCCAGCAACAAGTACACATGGAAGGGGGTAGACTCGACTTTGGTAAGTGTGATGGCCGTAATTACTTCCAATGCCTCGTTCCCCCCATCATATTTCCAAACCGTTGAGATAGGTTGAGAGAACCAGCTTCGAAATAATATTGGGCAGGCAAGTAGGACAGTGACGAGCAACGTCGCCTTGTCAATATTGTCAATGACGGTGAATGATGGGAACCAGGATCTTAGCGATCAGTTTTACTCAGAGTCACAACCAAACAATTAAATAACATGAAAAGTCTCTATCATTATGAAAATAGCTTGTCACTTTTGCGAATTTGTCGAGCAGGATTTTCTTTTGACGCAAAAGTTGGCCAAATAGCTAAAAATAATCTGTCAAGTTGACAGGTTAGTTCCCAACTTAGTAGCATTACTAGTACTGTACTACCCCCATCTAAAAGTCTCACTTCTACCAAGAATTCCACGGCTGTCCATCGCATACACCTATGCCTTCGACATTTTGGTAATCATCTCTTCATCATTTCATAGAAATGGCATAGTACCGCCGTCAAACTTAACTTCTCCTTACCCCAAGATGAGAAACAGCAAGGAATTGGAAGCGCAGCATCCGCTAGTAGCAGCGATATACCCACTGTCAATCTACATCATTCCCTGCCTTATTCTCTACGCCCTTTCCAAATACCGCTTCTCTGTATACTCTTTACCACAATTTCCCCCAGGGCCACCTACAAGGAGAATCTTTGGGAATATTCTTTCGTTTAATCCTCGAGGTGGGTGGATTCGCCTAACCCAATACAAATATCAATTTGGTGAGTTCAATTTTCCGCAGATTACAGCGCGAAAAACCAGCTTAATAATAATAGGTGACCTTGTCTTCTTCCATGGTCTCGGAAACACAATCCTTGCGTTGAACTCAATGGATGCAATCCACGAGCTCCTAGAGAAGCGTCCTAATATCTATTCTCATCGCCCTGTTTTCACAGTCGTTTCTGAATTGATGGGACTAGGCCAGGTGTGTGCATCTCAGCATCATCTCCTCGGTCGACTCTGACTTCCTTGCCATCAGAGTATGCCATTGATGCCGTACGGAAAGGAGTGGAGGGAAAGCAGAAAGCTGGCATATGTCGCCCTTAGCCCAGTAGCGACTAGGAAATACCAATCTTTGCAAGAAGATATCTCAGCTCTGTTGAATAAAGCTCTACTAGACGATCCAGAAAATTTCTTTGCACTTGTCCGTTTGTAAGCTCGATCTCCATTAACCACTT
Organism: Myochromella boudieri; assembly: GCA_018221655.1. Lineage (NCBI taxonomy): Eukaryota > Fungi > Basidiomycota > Agaricomycetes > Agaricales > Lyophyllaceae > Myochromella > Myochromella boudieri. Next base: position 9,418 of record JABCKU010000343.1, on the reverse strand, counting down.
CCAATCGTGCTTTGACTCTTCACATAAGAACTGCAGGCAGAATAATTCTATCCGTGACATATGGTCTATCAGTTAACGACACGGACGACAAGGTAGGTCTCACTAACTTGTGACCGAATTTCTCTTAATAGGTGGATCGTAAAGTATATCACTCATGCCGAGGAAACAATGGAAATCATTGGAAAAGCAACCGTTCCTGGTGCATTTCTTTGTGATTTCTTTCCCGCTCGTGCGCTTTTCCACCATTTTCCACCTAAAACTCTCATGCAATCCATTCTAGTCAAACACCTTCCATCGTGGATCCCTTTTCAACGTAAAGCAGCCTATGGCAAGGCAATGATCGAGCATCTGGTCACTATGCCTTTTGAGCATGTCAAGCGACACCTAGTAACTATATGATATTTTTTGTTCATCATCAGACATTGACATTCTATATAAGTCGGAAGGAACAGCACTACCTTCGTTAACTCAGGATTTGCTCCTACAAGAGAAGGGTCCGGACCCTGCAAAGTTTGAGCACCGTGTCAAATGGACTTCGGGTGCAATGTATGGAGGTGAGGTCTCTCGTACAGCCTGGCATCTCCTGCTAATCGTAAATATTTGGTATAGCTGGAGGGGAAACGGTAAATAGCTCCCGCGTTGGTTTGAACAAACATTGAGACACCAGCTAGACCTACGCGACAGTCCTGACATTCATGATGGCCATGGCTCTGAATCCCGACAAACAGCGCCTCGCACAGACTGAAATAGACCTTGTTATAGGCTCAGAACGTCTCCCTGAGATTTCTGATCGCCCCAATTTGCGGTACGTTGGGGCTCTTATCAAGGAAACCATGCGATGGCATCCAGCTTTACCTTTAAGTAATTATAACAGTACCATCTATAGTAGCTGGCTGTTGACCTATTTACGCCTTGATGTAGGCATTGCCCGTCTCAGCGCTGAGGATGATGTCTACGGCGGATACTTCATTCCCAAAGGAACGATTGTTGTGCCCAATGTCTGGTGTGTTACAATACTTCATTTTACAACTGGTAAGCTCACTAAGAACCGTGTCTAATAGGGCTATAGCCTTCCAACCAGATGAGAAGTATGACCCAGAATTATTCATACCAGAACGCTTCCTTGATCTTGAGCATCACACGGCCGATCCTTTGACTTGGGCATTCGGTTTTGGTCGCAGGTAAGTGGCAGCAAACTCCCTTCGACTGGTTTGCTAAAAACTGTTAACTTAAGGGTCTGTCCCGGGAGAGCTCTGGCAGAAAATTCACTATTTGCCCTGATATCTGGGATCCTTGCGGTGTTCGACATCCTACTCCCCGTCGATGGCAAATTGGAGCCTAACTTTGGCCTTGATCTCGTCAGGTGAGCGAAACGTATGCTTCTGTGTGGCTATTTGATTAAACTAGTTACACACTACATCAGCTACCCACAACCTTTCAAATGCCGGATAATGCCTCGCTCTGCAAAAGTAGCTGAAATAGCGAGACAAAGAGCATCCCAATGTGTTGATTAGTGTCGAATCTCAATGTGTTGGTCTAGCCTCTCAGACCATGAAAAATATTCTCATACAATTCTCACAACACGCGTGCAGTACGTCAAAACCTCTGTCTCCGTGGCCACCCAATGGGTAAAATCGGGAGATCGGCGAGGAAAGCCACATACAGGCTGGTCGATAGCTAAAAAGAGCAATATATCGGAACTAATCATCGCATTCCGATAGATTCCGATCCAGGGTTCGGTGTTCAACATTCAACGTTGTCGTTCAGGCTATACATGTGATGTGATGTGAGTACTTACACATGTTGAAATCATTCTTATGTAGTCGTAAGTATGTACAATTGGCCATGGTTTCGTGGTACCCTATTGGAAACCTGATCTTTGTTGCATGTGACAAACACGGGAGATCGGAATAAGATTAGGAGATGTCTTTTACCTCTACGACCCATGACTGGCACTAGTACACCAGTTTCGCTAATGCCAATATGGTGATGGAAGTTCGATGCAAAATGGAAGTTGAAACTCACATATCAAATGGAACTCCACTGGATCCTGAGATTTTGTCTATGGCGGCCAATTGAGCGTTCATGTGTGATGCGGCATGTAGGAGGCTCGGTTTCGGGGTACATCAGTGGATGGTGCAACTTGGAGGCTCACTGAAATGTACGTAGGTGGCACGTAAGTAGTACGATCACTGGTACGATAAGCCTAGACCGCATACAAGAATGGCACAGTATATTGGGAGGAGAGTAGTATATTATATATGCCAGCGTGGCCTCAAAGACTGATAAGCTTGAAGTCCATTTGCAACTTCATCCTACGAACCGTAACGAACGTCGATCGAGTCTCAAATTGGAAGTGTGACATTGTTTGCCTTAATTTGGCCCCAGTTGTAACTTGTGACCAGGGGCCGCTCGGCGACGACTCAAACCTTGCTTGTCTTGCTTTGTCTTGAGTGGGGCCTAGTACTTCTCGCATTGTCACTGATACTATCGTTTTACGGTAGTCTGATTCAACCATGCGGTGCGGTGGCGCTCAGAGGGATCCACTCAACTCATTCACAGAAGCTTAGCTTGCCATGTGGAGCAAATACAGAAGGACTTTATGGTGTGCAAGCGGCCGCCTCGGCACAGCTTCCTCGTTGCAATTATTGTGAGATCATCGAACATCTGATACTGACGACTGAACTCTTGCTTTCAATGGGAATCAATGTACTGATAAATTTGAATCAGGGTACGACGTAACCTTCTTCCCCAAGTCTTGTCACTGCTCAAAATGAACAGTACTATTCTTTCTCAATCAATCACATGAATACCATCTACAAAATTGCAAGTCAGTATGTTACCCGCTCACCTCCGCCTTCAACAACCCTGTGAGAAAAGCCCTTTTTAACCGGTTGACAGCTGAGGCACTGGAAGTTGGCAAGCCCATGCATGTTGCACATTTTTGACAGCACTTCGACTTCGACTTTTTGCTCCTTAGTTGTTAGGTCGGTGCAATCATGATCTGATTAGTTTCGGCAATACCGGCACCCCTCATCGTTGGGTATCGCTCACATTCTACTCACTTGGCCCTTGCCCTGCTATGCGGCCATCGTAGTAACCAGATCGCGGTTTACGGGTAAGCCAATATGTAGTTCGTGCAAACTGGAGTTATCCATCACCACTGCCACAGCCTGCATCTCTGAGTTCTAGCATCTCCTTGGGTTCCTTCAGCACTAGGTGCAACTTCCGGATGGTTATACTCCCTCAAGATAACATGCCTTAGTAGTATCAACATTGTGCAAGACTCAAAAGTGGCTCGGCACATCGGCCGGGTCGGAACTCTGATCCCATCACCCAGCAACCAACTGGTTGAAGGTTACATATGAACATGGCTGGAAGTCTCTGGAAGTCCCCGCGCGATCTCGGCCCTACATGCATAGCCACTTACATTGAGGCATGGCCAAGCCCAACCGAACCACCTTAGCATCTCCAATCATGGATCACAGGAAAGCTTCAATCATGGGATCTGATTTGTATATTAACATTCGGGCAGCTGTGAAAAGGTGCCTCGCATCAAGACCATTCCGTTCGTACTCAGAGCTATAGCATGACCGTTTCCACTATCCAACCAGAAGCACACAGCTCCTTGGATTCTTACTTCCTCAAGGTAATCGTACCGCACTGGTATCCTATTCAAATTGCTGAATGAGGATGCGCTCCTAGGACTATAATGTTGATGGCTCTGAATGGGAACGGTAGGAGTTAATCTGATATCGATGATCTAACTAAGCACGATCACCCAGATTGGATGAGCTTCATAATGGAATGAAAGTCTACTTTAAGGGCGCGCTTTCTTTTGCGCACATAGAACACGCAACGAGTATACTGGATGTCGGGTACAGAGTATATTTTTATTGTTTCTGTGTGCCCCGTATTGATTTACGGACTACAGCGCAGGTTCTGGCGCTTGGTTAGCATTGGTTCGCCTCGTCCATTTAGCTCTAAGTTGTTTGCTAGGGCAATACAAGCTGCACAGATGTATCCCGACGCCGATGTTGTGGCTGCTGATATCACGCCTTTGCCAGCACGGTTTGTAGTATCTCCTACTTCATTAAACTCTTCTTAACCCCGTCCTCCAGCGCCCTCCCAAGCAATGTCTCGTGTATTATACTCGATGCCCTCAAACCTTATCCATTTGGACCTGAGACATTTGACGTCATTCATATACGTTTGCTCTTGTGTCATGTTTGGGTCTCTCTGCTGAGGGTGGGCTCCGCTGACAATCTTATAGCTCCCAGTCGCCGCTATCCCGGACCTCTTTAAGCGTACCTTGACCCTACTTAAACCTGGCGGATGGCTCTTAATCGAAGAAATTGGTAGACAAACCGGTGAAGGGAGTGACCCCGGACCAGCTCAGCTTCGCGTAGAGATGATGGTTGAAGAGATGCAAAGGGCTAGGGGCATCGACGCCTTCATCGGCGAGCATCTAGAAACATTACTACAGGACACATATATGTGTGGCGAAATTAACATCAAGCAAGAGCACTTCGTTCTCTCGACAGGACAAGACATCGCTGGTTGGTCCAGATTTAACTTGCATTCTTTGTCTTGTTGACTCTGGAGCTGCCTTATCTTGCAAGGTCCATCTCCAGATATGCTCCCTTTAGCGAATGCCTGGCTATCGTCTCTGGAAACGGTTGTACGCTTTGGCGGTGAAGCTCTGAGGACTGCTGGTCTCAGTCAGGAACTGCAGGATGAATGGCTACGAGAGAGAAGTGATCAATCTTATAAGACCATTCTTCAGGTCTGGTTTTCTTGGGCCCGTAAGACAGTTTAGTTACTTGGAGACGATGTAGCTGCAGTAACAAATAGAAGTGGAAAATGGAAAGCACGGCGATAAGCATAGTATCCACCTAAACTTGGAGACGTTAATGTGGCGCAGATATGCTTGCTGAGATCTACTAGTATTTTATAGAATCAGGGTTTACGTTGAGTAAATATCTTCACGGTTTTTAGAAAATTTTACAGGGTCACTTTTTATTGTACGAGTAGAATAGTGCAACGACACACCTGAATCACCCCAAAAGCAGCGAAGAAAGCATGTGGACCCGGCCTGTAGCACTGCCCAGGATAGTTGTCACCTACGATGCGACACCAAAGTTGAAGACCTCCACTGCATGGTGATCGGAAGTGGCACTCGAATGATCATAGAACAGAAGAAATTCAATTTATCCATCATCCCAACGCCGCTCTACAGGGCACATCGCACTGCACGCAGTTCCGAGGCGCCCAGCGTCTACACAAGCCCATACTCTGTACATCGGTTTATCTACTAGAAGCCATTCCTATACACCGAGGCTCTGGCTCGTGTCAAATAGTTGATCATTTGATCCAAAGAGCTATATGTTTCTTACATTCCCATGCGCGATGGGTTCCGTCAGGATTGGTCAGGAGCAGATCGTTTAGGAGTCACAATCCGGTTGCAATTGGCATATGGAAAGTAGTTACCAGCTCGTGCCTATGCTGGAGCTTGGCTCCCACATTCATCGCTTCGACGACACGCCACGTTCGGCAAAACGGATCATCAACACGATACTCAAGAGAAATGCTCACCATACCTTTCAGATCCAACACGAATTAGTTGAAATAGACAATCTCCTCGCGGAGACTGAGGCAGGCCGCACTTTACGATACACTCTGCAGGAGTTATTGAAGATTCAGAAAGACATGCAGGCACAGCTGCGGGGTCAAGAAAAGGGTGATCCAGACTTGGAACGGAAAGCCTCTACGAACGCGGAGAAGATTCGGGCGACAATCAAGCAGATCAAGGAGCTCAATGTTCCGCTTTATCGGAGGGTTTTTCGCTTCATGAGGCTCCTCGTGAGTCATTGTGTGTATTCGGGACCGCCTTGCACAAACTCACGGTATATCTAGTGAACAGATTTGCTGTAACCACAATATTTAATCCTCATAATTTCGTACCATCGAATGATTACCTCGGTCTCTGTCTACAAATTTACTTGACATATCTTTGGTTCTTCTGTACTAAATAAGTTCTTGGATATCCGTTCTGTTCACCACCACGAGGTCTATTTCGAAGAGATAGTTGGCCCCACGCACTCTGGGCACTGGTAATTAAGCAACTGTCGAAGCCACCCACAGATTGATATTTTACCAACAACTGCTTCGCCAGTCACTAACATGTCAGTGAGCATGGGTTACATAACTATAGTACAGTACAAAGGCATAAAATTGTGCAAAGGATTGTCGAAATTAGCTGCCAGAAAGGATTCCTTCGAGGGCGTTGAGAGTGAGAGGAAGGTTTGGGTTCTTTAGCTGCTTTGGTTGCGACGCTATACCCGTATTCCATTTGGCTGGTTTACGGGTATCTATGTGCTGAATTACAGCCAGGCAGGACACACCGCTCGAGATGTCAGGACGATTTTTGGGATTGTTATCCCAACAGTCATTCATCAAACTCCACAAAGCTTCAGTGAGACCCCATTTAGAGGCTTGCCTCTTGAGTTCGCCTGAACATGTAGGTCGCGATCCAGTAATGACCTTCATGATAACGGCCTGGTCTCGTGGATGTTCGAAAAAAGGAAGTTTCCCCGTAAATATCTATATATTTTTCAGCGATAGGTTCTTTCCCTTAATGTTGCGCAGTTTCCCACCTCATAGCAGACACATCCCCAAGCGTAAACGTCGATAGCCTTAGTCAGAGAAGGGTCTACCCCTCCAGCGCTTCTTCGAGAACCTACTGGCGTTACACCTTTAATCAGCTCAGGTGCTTGCCATCTGGAAATACCTCTCTTTGAAGGTAGTATGGACTGCGCGGCCCAGTAGTCGAGACCAGGTTCGTCTATCGTCGATAAACCAGAGTCAGCAAGGTATGCCCTGCAGCACTCATCAATGAGTATATTTTCCTTCAAAAGAAACGTTCAGATATGGTCATGATCCCTCTGAAAAAAAAATTCACCCCTCGAAGCCCACCATGAATGATATCGTTCTCGTGCAAATACGCGATGCCTTGGGTAACGTCCAGACACTATGTTTTGGCATTATTAGTTGTATCACCAACAACGCCAGATGATTAGGCCGCCTGACAATGAGTAAACGGTCTGACTCTGGGTGTACACTCAGAAAGTCGACGAGGTTTCCATTGGACGCCCATGGATAGACCAAGAGGATCTGTCGCCCAAACCGATATGTACCATAAAACGGTATGAGGCTTGGATGTGAAAGCTGCCCCCGGCTGACTGCTTCGCGTGAAATGGTCTACATTCAGATATTCAGAAGTAGAAAAAAAGTGACAAATAAACGATTCATACATGAAGGATATACTCATACTTCGCAGTTGTGAAAACTCTCACAACCTTGAGACAGACGGGTTGCCTTCGATATACACCCTGATGGATATCCGAGTAACTACCTTTCAGGACAGGCGCTCCGTCAGGTGGCCGTACGTCCTTGAGAACAAATCGCGAGGGATATCGCAGAGATTCGAAAGAGAGGCGACGTGATGCATAAACAAACTTGTGTCGGGTGCGATTGTCAGGGAGACCCATTCGCAAGATCTAAGCTGGTATTAACCATTGAATCAATGGCCTCTATGAAAATCAACGCTCACTAGATCAATAATGTCGAGCAATGCCTCTGCTGTTGGCCCTCTACAACTTACAAGGCGATCGTATTGAGTGGTATCATCGAAAGCATTGGCTAGTCGTCCATAAAGTTTTGTCAACTTCTCCAAGGCATCCGGCCGTCTTTGAGTCTTGACTTTGATATAGTGAACAAGTACAAGGAGTAGATTGGACAGAAATCCCTGGAAGCAAGAGGTTATTTTACGCCGAGAACCCTCGGTGTATATAGGACTTTGAGTGATGCCATCCAGAACATTCCACGCTGACTCAGAGGTATTCGAGAAGTAGGGTGGCTCCTGCATGATGATGTTTGGAGCCTTTTGTGCCTCCATTTCTACTCCAGAGGCCGCAGCTGATGAAACATGAAAGGTGAGGGGAACACTGGTGGTAGACATGTGTCATCAACACGCGGTATAACCACGAGCTCCGAAGTTACATAAGTGGTAGCGTGGTACCAAGCACTCACTGACTTGAAAAAAAACGCCCATCTACTAAACAGTCTGACCAAATTTAAGCGAAAATGGGGCTTCCATTGGGCGCATCCGAGGCCGTTCTCAGCGCCATACATCGTTGTAATCAAGTCAATATTATTATCAGTCGGAAGAAGATCGTCCTCGAGGATGATAGTTGCTTCTAACTCACTCGCTGCCCGGCACTCCATTCCTAGCAATGATATCCTGAACGATTTCCCGAGTAGACGCATATGTGCATCCAAAACGTTAAACCATCAGCCAACAATTTTTTCCAGTGCCCTTTGCGCAATTCGATCTCACGGCATACACCCACCACTTTACTTCTTCCCAAGAACTATATTCATTGGGGCACTTGGACTGAAAAGTTTCTGAAACAAGGACCGTTTCTTGAATAGCCTAGTATGCAGTCGATATTGGGCGATCTTATGCAGATAGATTGTATCCGCAAGCTTCGTGTTGACGTCATAGCTAGGAATATCATAAGATCAATAGTCTAAGTTAAATTCAGATGGATTTAATTCACGAACAAGCCAGCCAGGCGGCAAGGCGCATCAAGATTTGGCGATCTTGTTTAAACTGTGTGTCTCAACGACAATAACGTGGTTAGGATGGGCCAGATGTGGTGCAATAGCTAGATATCTGCATTGTCTCCGATCCAAGGTCGTGGCCGTATCAATGCGTGCGCGTGATATTGGGATGACGCTTGAGGATTGCGTCCGAAGTGACAACAATGGGAGCCATGCTATGGGTGTTTTATTCTTATCATGAAATTCAAAATCACCATGCGGGAAACAGGAGGTGGCTGCTGGCTGCCTTCTGGACCTCGTGTTGAAGGCATATGAAAATGGGGTACTTGCACTGGCCAATGGCTTCTCGGAACAAAAGACAATGGTTACATACTAGCCATCCCTAGAATCTGCAAGTACCGATTTAGACACTATCAAGCACATGAAATGAAGAACGTGAAGCAAACCTATTCCCAGGGTCCCGCGCGGCCTCACCCCTCCCTCATGTTGATGTGAAAAAAGACCAGTGGGCTTCAAACTTAGTGTGAGTAGAAATTTTCCTGTCAAAGGTGAAACTTGAAGCTTTAAGGTCGAGTCATAGCAGCAGCACTCGTCTCAGTGAACATGCCCAAATGACAGTGATCACATCACACCACTAAACCGAGTTACACAACAAATGGCGCTTTGGTTATCTCCTATTAACTCATGAGTTAATCGAAGGTCAGTCGAGGGTTAGCTCATCCTATGTGCGCGAACTCGCAGGGTGCAATGAGCGAGGGAATATGTCGAAACAGTGGTGGATTCGGGTCAAGAG
>JABCKU010000342.1:0-13318 GCA_018221655.1 Myochromella boudieri | reverse complement strand
CCCCGATATTGCACTAGCTTGTACTGGGATCCTGGGTGTGCATTGAATCTGATGGATTCTCCGAATTTCTAGAAAAATGGTCATGTGACCGATTTTACACACAAATCGAGACTTGACGTGGTTTCCTGTCAACTTTTTCTTTTCTCTTCAACCTTTCCTATGGTACGCGCCTCTGTCCTGTCTTTGTGCGAGTTTTCCTGACCCATGCCACTTACAGGCCGCCCAAGCAACGTTCAAGTCCATCAAGTCTCTCGTTCCCCTCCTTGACCGTGTCCTTGTCCAGCGGTTCAAGGCTGAGACCGTGCGTTCTTCTCACTTCTTTTCTGTTCGCAACTGACCTTTGTATTTCCTCACTCGTTCTCAGAAAACGGCTACGGGTATCTTCCTTCCAACTTCTGCCACCTCAAACCCACTGCCTGAGGCAACTGTCATCGCCGTTGGCCCTGGCGCGCCCAACAAGGATGGCCAGGTTGTCCCAACGACTGTGAAGGCTGGCGACCGTGTCCTTCTGCCAGGTTGGGGCGGAAACTCTATCAAGGTCGGGGAGGAGGTATGTTCATAACCCAGGAGAATCTAGGACCAGTGTATTGACCAGCTCATTTGGGTGCATAGGAATATTATCTTTTCAAGGACTCTGAGATCCTTGCTAAGATTCAGGAGTAAATACTGCACACGTATATTACCCCCCCAAAAAACGCTAGAACGTCGTCGACTTGTCCTTGTTAATCTGGACACACCAACTATCATCTACATTCGCGTTCTCATCGCTTTCCCGCTTTGCATATTTACGATCACATCAGCATATTTTTTTTATTTTTCAATAATACACAACCTCTACTTGTCTGAAAATTGTGTTTCGACGCTCTCGTTGCAAGACCATTGCTCAGCGTTTCAGAATATACTATTTCAGCAACTATGTACTTTCTCTGCCCATCGAAAAGTAAGTATACGTGTGCAGTGATATGTAAGCTCAATATTGGTCGAAGATGGGGCAAATATATACACCCAGAATGTCTCGAGCCCTCTATGAAAGTCGTTTCCCGGCTCTACATCGACGCCAACTCGACGGCATTTTCTACTACCTTCTCTATCCCCCACCGCTCCCTCTTTGGCAGTCCATGCTTCAGATCTAACACATCACCAACTTCGTCGCACGCCCGCAGTACCGTATCCACGTCCTCTTTTGTGTGTGCCGCGCTCACACAGAACCGTACCCTACCCGTGACGAGCGGAGTCGCTGGGTAGCCGACGACGACGACGACGATGGGCGTCTGCCGGTCCTTCATCATTCGATGGAACGTGCACATTTTGCCAGGGTTGAACAGCAGGAGGGGCACGATGGGCGAAGCGGGGTGGCCGTAGGTGATGAACCCGAGCTTGACCAGGCCGCGGTGGAGGTATCGGGAGTTGAAGGCGAGGCGGTGGAGGCGGGAGCGGCCCTCGGAGCCGGAGGACAACGCGGGTGGGAGTGTGAGCCATTGTGGGAGGGCGGAGGGTGGGACCGGGCCGGGGTGTTGTGTCGGGACGAGGACTCCAGCGTTAGAGTTGAATTCAGCGGGAGTAGGTGCAGCAATGCCCATGATGCTGGCCATGCTGGCCATGATTTGGGTAAGAACGGGTGGTGTCATGGCCTCTGCATAAGGGCCAAGGTGTCCTCGCAGACGAAGGCGGTCGATAAGCGCCTTGTTGCCCGCAATGTACCCTCCGGCTGCACCGAAAGATTTGGTAAACGTGCCCATGAGAATGTCAATTGAGCGAGGGTTGATCCCGAAATAGTCGGCCACGCCGCGGCCGTTGGGTCCGAGGGCGCCAATAGAGTGGGCTTCGTCGACGAACAAGTAGAACTATTTGTGGATATGGTAAGCTTAGCTGATCGAAAAAGCAACAACACAATGAGCGGACCTTGTACTTCTGCTTAAGCTCCAGAATCGCAGGAAGGTTGACTAGCGTGCCCTCCATGCTGTACAACCCTTCCACAATCACCAAAATCTTCTTCCATGGTCTATGTGTTTTAGGTTGCCCCTGGCTGATGACCTCTCTCAACAGCGCCTCCAGGTTTTCTATGTCGTTGTGCTTGAACATACGCACATTGGCACCGCTGAGCCTCGTCCCAAAGCGAATCGAGGCATGATTCAGTTCGTCTGAAATGATGAGGCACCCCTTGTTGACTAAAGCCGGGATATATGCCGAATTTGTCGCAAAACCCATGGAACTAATCAACGCGTCTTCCATGCCAACAAATTGCGCCACAAGAGATTCGGTGGTAGTATGGAGCTCACTTGACCCACCCTCGAGCCTCGCACCGCATGTGGATACGCCATAGCGGCGGATGGATTCTTCCACAGCGTCCGCACATCCTCCACGCGCCTGGGCGAAGCCAAGATAGTTGTATGAAGAGATGTTGAGTGCGCGTGTACGTGTGCCGGTGAGAATGTGAGTACGGTTGTAGTCAGGGGAGATACGGTCAAGGAGGAGAATAGAGCGGCCGGCTACACCGGTGATAGGTTGGGAAAAGCATTCGTCCATACGCGTTTTGAGACGTCGGGTGTAGAAGGAATCAAAATCGGAGTTGAGGGGCGCGTATCCCTGAAAGCAAAGTTTGTGTGTCAGTCAGGAGGCGATAGTAACTATCAAAGGGCCAGGGACCCCACGGGGAGTAACGGAAATACGTCAAAACGCGAATAACGATTTGTATTGAGCGGGGTAGCAGCGGAGATAAAGAAGCTCCGTTGTCATACGCGAGAGGGAATGTAGGAAGAGGCGAGAACAAGAACGAGAAAAGCACGAAAAAAAATTAGACGTACATTTCGTGGGACAAGGTGGGTATAAGATTTCGGGCTGAGGCGTTTGCCAACAAAATCGCGGATATGGCCAATGACAATGAGGATAAGGTAGCTGATGTAGGTGGATAGCAGAATGTAATACGGCGGGTCCTGTTCGACGTGAGCGGGGAGTGGTGAGCCTGATGGATGCTGGGAGGTAATGCGATAAGCTTCGTTAGCACAGTGGCCGAATTCGGTGTGCACAGTCGTGAACACCTGCTCGGATGTTGGAGGTCGAGCAGGCAGAGCGAGACCATCTGCGTTGTTGTCAGAGTCGGACTCATTGAGGACAGTGTCCTCAGAGGACGAGGTAATAGAGGAGGAGAGGGAAAGAGCAGGAGTCGCTGTGGGAGATCTGCTGTTGCGTGCACGGGCATCTGCCTGGGAGAGGGCAGAGAGATAGGACGCAGCGGAGGCCATGGGGGCGAGGGACTGGGAGGAGCGCTTCCTGAACATGGAGGGAGTGGGGGACGAGATGGAGAGTGCCATGGGGGACGGCAGCGGCGACGAGGTAGGCATGCTGGACGACGGGAACGACGACGAGCACACCAAACACAACGAGCAGCAAGAAGCAAAGAACTGAAACTGTTCGTCAAAATTACAAAACAACCAAACGTAAACGGCAACCAGGCTAACCTATTGCGTAATATTTATTTTTCAAAATGCCTATTTTATCTGTGACCGGTCACGCACACATTCTTTACTAAATGCGACGATGGCCATCCTGTGTCGCCCGCGTTCGTGTTGCACATAATCTGCGTCCCTTTTCTACTCCCTCGCACCCACGCCCACGCCCAGATCCATTTACTCTCCTTGCTCCGCAGTTAGCAGAGCTCCGTCGCTCCCTGCTTCCTCTCCTGGACTCTGGTGATCCACGTCTGAGCCAAATTACCCGCTATTATTTCCTCCATCCTTCCAAACAAATCCGTCCCATTATCGTCCTTCTCTTTGCGCGCGCTACAAATGGCCTTGGTCGTAATTGGGACAACAAACTCTGGGAGGCTCAAAATAGAGGTGCTGGAGGTCATGCCGAGGAGCTTGATTGGCCATTAACGCGTCCGGATGTTCTAAATGACTGGAATCCAAGCATACCGACATACACCTCCTCCTTCAACCCATCACTATCCGGTCTCACGCCTTTTTCTCCACACCGTCCACCATTCCCCAGTAGACCACAGAGCAGGCCGCCAGAGCCAAAACTCTATGACCCAGAATTCATTCTTCCGACACAAACACGCCTCGCACAGATTGTAGAGATGATGCATACAGCGTCTCTGCTGCACGATGATGTGATTGACGAATCTGCTCTCAGGAGAGGCCAACCAAGCGCGCCTGCCGCATTTGGAAATAAGCTGTCCATATTGGGAGGGAACTTTGTGTTAGGAAGAGCGTCAGCCGCCCTGTCGCGTCTTGGCGACCCGGAGGTGACCGATCTCATCGCGAGTGTCCTGTCTAATCTGGTGGAAGGCGAGATCTTGCAAACAAAATCGGTTGAGACCCAGGGTAGTCAGGAAGACGGGCAGCGCGGGTCGAAGATCGCAGAGGCATGGAATGTCTACTTACAAAAGACCTATTTGAAGACGGCTAGCTTGATGGCAAAAGGTGCAAGGGCAGCAGTCACTCTTGGCGGATGTAAAGAGGGTGACATATGGCGCGAGATTGCATATGCTTATGGGCGAAATCTTGGTATTGCATTCCAGGTGGGCACTTTCTACTTTTATCCTTTCATTCAGCTCCATTTTTATTTGATGTACAGCTAGTAGATGATATCCTAGATTATGACTCCGCAGCAGCAACGCTTGGGAAGCCTGGCGGTGCGGACCTCCAGCTCGGTCTAACCACTGGTCCCGCCCTGTATGCTTGGGAGGAGCATCCCGACATGGATACCCTTATTCGCCGCAAATTTGAAGGACCAGGTGACGTAGAGAAGGTATGTACTCGGTCCTTAATTTGTGTCAACGCTCTTTTGACACATGCTGGATTAGGCTCGGGATTTTGTTGCACGGTCTTCGGCGCTTCAACGTACGCGAGAGTTGGCGCAAAAATATGCAGACAAAGCAAAGGAAGTACTTTCCCAATTACCCGAGAGCGATGCAAAGAGTGCGTTGGAAGTACTTGCAGAGAAAGTTATTCGTAGAAAATCGTAACATAAAAATAAAATATTAATATTAATCTCAGGAACACCGTGACATTTGTGTGACTCCAAATTCAAGGACTGTCTCATCCCTTTCGCTTTCCTCCATCTCTGCCTTTCATCTTTTCCCTTATCTTTATCCACTCTTTTCGTGTACTCATACCCATTTTTACTGACCTCTGAAAGTCTGATTTTTACTCTGTCCATTTCCGATTAATGGTATGTTCTCCCTTTCTCCACCCCTGACATATACCTTTGTTATCTAATCTCACTCCCCTATGCAGCCTACATGTAATGACTGTGGGGGAACGGTAATCGAGTATGATACCGCTGCGGGAAATGGGTTTTGTGTCAAGTGTGGCACAGTTGTGGAGGAAGGTGCTATCGTGAGTGAGGTTGCTTTTGGGGAGATGGCGAATGGTGCGGCCATGGTACAAGGCTCGTTTGTGGGCCAGGGTGCGAGTGAGTGCTTGTGTATCGATGATATCTTTTATTTTGGTCCTAACGGACGGAAAGCTCATGCAAGGATGACTGGTCCGTATGGTAATCGAGGGAATAGTGAATCGAGAGAACAGACCATCGCAAATGGTGTATACATACTTCTCTCCTTTCACTGACCATATGCTAACTGCTCTCGATAGCAAACAGGAAGATACAGAGTATAGCGAATGTGTTACGATTATCAGATATCGTGTGCTTGGCTGCTACACGAATGTATACCCTTGCCGTCGAACACAAATTCACAAAGGGCCGCAAGAGTTTGAATGTTGTTGCTGTGTGCTTATATGTTGCATGCCGGCAGAAGGAAACGAGGAATTATATGCTTATCGACTTTTCGGACTTACTCCAGGTGCTTTTTCCGTCCTATTCTCAGCGTAGCATTCGCTTACGCCCACTTGTTCATCCCCAGGTTAATGTGTTTGAACTAGGTCACACATATCTACAATTAGTTCAGACCCTTAATCTCCGCCTTCCCCTCGTCGACCCCTCGCACTATATATCCCGCTTTGCGGCACTGCTGGAGTTCGGAGACGAGACACACAAAGTAGCAACGGATGCTGTGCGCCTTGTACAGCGCTTTGATCGCGATTGGATGACCCGTGGGCGACGGCCCGCCGGTATCTGTGGTGCTGCTCTCCTGCTTGCAGCACGGATGAATAATTTCAGGAGATCCGTGGAGGAGATCGTGCAGGTTGTAAAGATAGCGGATACGACGCTGAAGAAGCGTCTAGACGAGTTCAAGAACACGCCGAGCGGGAGCTTGACACTTGCGGACTTTAGGAATGTGTGGCTGGAGGAGGAGATGGATCCGCCAGCGTTTACAAAAGGGAAGGAGAAGGAAGAGGCACAGAGGGCGGCGACGGAAGAGGCGACCCAGAATGTTGACCCGGAAGACGAGGAAACAAAGGGGAGGGGGAAGGGGAAAAAGAATAAGGGTTCTAAGAAGAAGAGGAAGAAGAAGCGGAAGAGAGGGGAGGACACAGAGGATGAAGCGGAAGATACGCCAGAGAGAGACGATCCACCGCCCATAGACGAACCAAGTTCGATAAATCCTTCACTACTTAACGAGGGAATTCTCGCAGGGACGATTGAGCCCCTTCCGCTTTTCATGCCTGACAAAGACATGGACGAATCAAACTTCAACATCGACCCCACACTGCTTGATACACACGAAAAGTCGCCTATGCAAACTCCCCTGTCTCCCCAATCACAGTACATTCACTCATCACCCATATCACTAACAAACGGGATCGCTTCCTCCTCTACACTTGTGGCTCCTCCGACTTCCGAGGTCGACGAAACAGTTTCTACGGTTCTGACAGAAGAAGTGTCAACGTTCTTGCAAAACACTCAAGGTACAATGCTTAGCGAGGCCTTGGATGAGGCAGATGAGCGACGGCGAGCTCAAATCATGGTGGAGGACGAGTTGCTTGGGCTCGATGAAGACGAACTGGATCGGTTCCTACTGACGGAGGCGGAGGTGAAAGTCAAGGAACGAGTGTGGGTTGAGCTGAACAAGGAGTACCTTGAGGCTATTGCAGGTATGTTTCGTCAGTATGACCAAGTGTGCGATATGAGAATTGTCTTTCGCGCTGCATGATGTGGAAAGGCAGATTCGCTGCGCCGCCGTTGTTCACGTTGCTGATCTGTTATTTTTAGCGAAAGGCGAACAACAAGAATCTGGGTCGGCCAAGAGCAGGAAGGTTCGTTTCTCGCTTCTGGCAAAAGTTATTTCGCACTTTTTTCAATATTATTTAATTGTTTTCTTTTGTATAAACTCATGTTTTACTCCTTACAGCGCCGGAAAACAAATAACAAGCCACGGGACGCGACAACGCCTCATGGGACGACGGCCGCGGAGTCGGTGCGGAATCTGATCAAGAAAAACCCCAAGTACAGCAAGAGAATCAATTACGACGCGCTCAAAGACTTGTTTGTCGAGGGTGGTGGGCCACTATCGCTCGCAGCGAACATGGGCATTAGTGATGAGAAGGACGACGCAGAATTGTACACGATTAGTGATGATAAGGACGATGATGGTATGGGTATGGTGATTATTGAGGAAGAGGCTGGGTCGGTTGCTGCGACACCAGCACCTCCGCCGCCGACGGCCAGGAAGATACCCGGTGAAGAGGTAGTGGGAGAGGATCCTGATGCGGATGCGGACGCAGATGATGGCAGTGACTATGGAGGCGCAGAAGGATGGGAAGATGCATATGAGCAGGAGATCTAATGCAAGCAAATTATTAATTGTAGTATTACATATCCGGGAGTTGTGGAGAGTCCTACTTCCCGTTAAAAGACACCTGTAAATTACTGTGTAAAACCCCTTGAACGATGAATAAGTTTCGGTAGCGGTTTTGTGCAATTACGTCACGTGCGGTACCATGTTTAACTAGATCTAATCATCTTGACGCCCACGACCAACACGACTTTCACGATTTTCACAAAATGTCAACGTCTCTGGCGCTTAGCAGCCAGCCAGATTTCTCTTTCGGCAGTGATATACTTGGTACTCCTGGTGGCGAAGGAAGGTCCTGGAGCGATGCACCGGAAACTCCTGTGGCTGCACGACCGAAACGCACCACGCGTGCTAGTATAGCAGGAACCAAAGGTGCCCCATTAACACTGCGAGATCAAGAGAAGGTATGGTACGTTCCTATCCTTCCACTACATTTGTACCCAACTTAATGACCTCCTCTTCAGCACATCGACAATCTCAAAAAGGAGAACTTTAGTATCAAACTACGCGTGCACTTTCTTGAAGAGCAGCTCGCAAAGCTCGCTCCAGACCAGATGGATGCCGCCCTCAAACAGAATATCAATCTCAAGATCGAGGTTCAGCAGCGAGGTATGGAGTTGAAGAAGCTGAAGAAGCTGGTTATAGAGTTGGAACGCGAACTGGATCGCCTTCAGCGTGTAGGAGGGTCCAAAAGTCGTGAAAGGGAGCTGGAGGAGAAGCTGGAGGAACGAGATCGAGAGTTGAGAGAGTTGAGACGGCGACGCGGGGGTAACGGGGTGGATAACGAAGCATTTCAGGAGTTGGAAGCGCGAAACTCAGAGCTCGAGGATGAGCTTAACAACGCGCGTGGAGTGATGGAAGATAACATGGAGGAATTGGAGCGCTTGAGGGAGATCGTGGAAAGAAGAGCGGATGACTCCCTTGCTGAGAGCTCAACTGGTGGCGAGAGGCGAGAAAGGTTGAGAAGGAGGGTGGAGGAATTGGAAGGCGAGAACGAAGACCTACGACTTAGGTTGGATGAACATGTAGAGATAATCGGCCGAAAGGAGGATGAGAAGGAGGATTTAGTAGACGAAAACAACGCCCTTCGATTGGAAATCGAAGATCTACAACGGAGAAGGGAGGCTGAATCATACGACCGGAGTGCAAGCCGGGCACAGATATTGGAGGAGAGGGAGGAAAGAGAAGCAGTCGAGGACGACATGAATGCCCTCAAGGACAAATTGGCCGCAGTCATGATTGAATTACAGCAAAAGGAGGATGAGAATGAGGTGAAGACGCATGAAATAGACGATCTTGTCGCGGAACATCAGCGGATCATAGAGGTCGTTGATAATGAATGGAGAGGCGAAGTAGAAGAAGCTCGTGGGCAAGTGGAGGAGTTGCGCGATGTAAGTATATTCCACCACAACATTCAAAACTATTAATCACCTATTTTCAGGTTCTTGCAGAACGAGATGCTGAGTGTAAAGAACTGCGGCTCAACATTTCTGAGCAAGAGGCCACATCGAATGAATTACGAGTCAAATTCGAAGCTGCTCTTGTACAGTTAGAAGATGATACTGAGCAGAAGGATGCTCGGATTGATTTACTATCAGAACAGCTAGAGGTGATCGAGGATGATAACTTCCGGCTGAAGGAGGAGGCCGAACGCCAACGGGAGGATGACGCAGCTGAGCAAGAAAGATTAGAGGCTTTAGCCGCAGCCCTCAAGGATGTGTGTTGTTCTCATTCTCCGATCGTATACCTCCTTTTAACCACTTCTATCCCTTCCCTTTTGAGTCAGAAACTCGCTTCCGTCAAGACAGAGCTGCAAGACATGACCGATATGTACGAAGCATGCAATGCTGAGATTCACGCTCACCGCTCAAGGCAAGAGGAGCTTGCCCGCCATGTCGAAGACTTAGTGGAGGAGGTTAAGCGGGAACGTTTAGGCCGTGAACGCACCGAAGCAGACCTAGATGCTGCCGAGAAAGAACACGATGCTGAAATACGTCGAGAGCGCCGTACTCTCGAGGCGAAGGAATCAGCCTTGCAAAGTGCCTTGAATGATCTAGCTCGGATTCAGTCTTTGCTCAGTCAACGTGACTCCGATTTACAAGCCGTTCAGACCGCTTTGCAAACTTTGGAAGCCGAGTCGAAGAGGCAAGGCGAAACACACACAACGGCACGCTTCTCCCTCCAACTCGAAACTGACAGGCTGAAGAGGGACATTGAAAGGATCGAGGATGAGTTGGCTCGCGCGAGGAAAGAGCTGGAGGACAGAGATTCCAAAGGCAGAGATCGGGATGGTGTTCTCGATGCACTGCATGCAGAGAACCGAGATCTAGCCAGCCAACTCGCTGCACAAACACAAGCGAGGCTAAACATATCGGAGAAGCTAGATGGTGTCCAGGGAACGCTGAGGACTCTAGAGAGCGAAGCCGCGACATACAAGGCAAAGGTGGCGGATCTGGAACAGCGATTGTCAAAGGACCAGAGAGCGTTACTGAGCGCAGAAAGTCAATACCGTGATCAGCTAACAGAGCGGAACACCCTTCTCTTGACGATATATCAGTATCTTGACAAGATACTTGGTGTAGATAAAACTCCAGTAGGTTTCGCTGATTTATTTACCCTATTATCAGCTGATTCATTTCTAGAAAAAAAGTGGTCAAGCGGAAACGAAGCCGTTCACCAATTTCAACGTCTTTCATGACAATCTCATCACGCGCCTGAAGGCTTTGAGTCAAGTCCAAATGGAATTTGAGAAGCAATGCAAGGAGGTGGAGGGGAGGTTTACCGAGAAGTTGAATGACATGCGGAAACAACTTGATAATCGGTGGAAACAAATTGACAAGTTCGAGGCAAGCGTCAAAACATATGCCGAAACGAAAGTGACCTGGCGTCGGAAGCTTGCGGCGAAGGAGGGCGAACTCGAAGCCATCAAGGTGAACTTCAGTCCGCAATCTTATCGAAGTTACATGCTAAGACGTCTGTTCGTTGTATAGTCTACCAATGCGGAGATGGCTGGTCAACTTTCTGGCATAAAGCGTCCTGGACAACCAGATGCGATGGAAGTCCGTTCATTATCCAGCCGAGCCGCCAACGCGGAACGTAGGCTCAATAACGCGCAGAACCAGCTTCTTGCGACAGAGGAAAAGATTGCAACCATGAATCAGAAAAGCACCGTCGCTGACGCCAAGTGGGAGGCTAGGGTTAAGGAGTATGAAGCAAGGTTGAAGGCCGCAGAAGAAAGAGTCAAACGCGAACGGCAGGGGAGCAAAGAACGTGTGGCGGAGTTAGAGAACAACTTGAAGTACGTGACTCTTTCCATCTTTTTTTCTACATTCAATAATTAACCGGTTTACTACAACTAACAGGAGCATCCAGCGACAATTTGAGCTTGCTCAGAAGCGAAATCAACAACTCGCAGAAGTGATAGAAGTAAACAAACTCCCTAGTTCACCTGGGGCCGCAACACCCAAGTAATCCTTCTTAGTTCTCGGCCTTATACGATATTTTAATTTAATGCACATCTATTCGATCACCCGATGAATGCAATGAGGGTCGAGCCGTTAACGATGGAATTTAGAAGCATGGAATCCGAACTCATGCCTCGACTTGCCTAAGCTGTGGCAGCGTGTAGTTCGACCTCCCTTTTACCAACGTCAAGCTGAGGATTCCCGTGAATTTCTACCAACCCACATCATTTACGTGCCCCATTCTCGTCTTCTTCCTGCCCCTCTCCACTTCCTCGCCAATTTCCTCTTAGGCGTCTTCCACATCCCCTTCTACCAAGTTCGCTTATTTTCTTCTAGCTCACTTCCTTGCAGATGGACTCGTGGTGACCGTGAGATTTGAAAGCTCGAGATGCTACTGGCGCAACCTGTCCTCACTGATCCCTACTTGACGTTGTTGTCTGTGACCAGTAGGCCTGAGGTAGTTCTATTTATTCCTCCACATTTTCACTTGTTCGTTTTTCCTGCCACATAGTATATCTTCCATCTCACGGAGCCAACAACATCAACTGTCCTTTTCGGTGAATGGTGGATGTCGCGGAGCCCAACAGATCAGTTTGTGGATAGAGCCCATGGAGAGGTCAGGGGGCGGCGAGGAAGGGGAAGGGGATTTCCTGAAGGCAATTCACGGCTCGTGCAGTGCCCTCGAGGTGGCTGTTGCCAATAATGACGGAGCAGCCTCCCCAAAAAACGGCACAAAGAACTTCGAACTTCTACAAACGCCGGCTTTGACGGACTGACAGGCAGAGGAAATGTGGTAGGCGCAGCTGCAGCTGCAAAGAATGGCACAGTCAAATGGGTTCATCATGAGAATCCAACACATTTGGGTCTAGATCAACGTTTGTTGGATTTGTTGAGGTGGTGACTGGAACCTCTGGAACTGCTTGCGCAACAGAATCATCAGGTGGGCGTTCGACATCGGGAACCACGTCCTTCAAGGCCTCCGAGAAACCAAAAGTTTCAACAATCGAGGATTCGGCGTGCACGAAGATGAAGATTATAAAGGGAAAACATGCCTGGTTGGCCAGGACGTCAGATGGTTTAAGGCGATGGGGTGTTTACCAACCATACAACTCCAGAGGCAGCCTTTGAATACATTGGTCAAAATTTGGGGGACTATCGCAAAATCAGTGGGTGCTGCAAATATTGTCACTAGACGTATGCTCTGAGATAAAAGTGGCCGCATGAGTGCTGTCGAAATGCCCAACTAGATGCAAGGGAAAATACAAACTTGGAAAGCACAGAATACCAAACCAGACTCCACGAGAACGAGCAAAAGCCGTTGTCCTCGTGTCATTGACCCCCTTTGTCCCAAGTAGAGTCCGTGTGATCGGCGTTGGATTCTGGAAGATTGGTCAGTGAGGAAAGGAAAAACGAAAGATAATATACCTAAGTTTGTGGAGGATGAGGAGAGTGGCAAATAAGTTTGTGACGAGAGACAAGATAAATCCAACATTATGGAGGATGGTTGGAATAGACCACTTGTTGAATATAACCGGGCGTGGCGCAGCAGGATGGCAGCTGACGATTAATAGTCGTGGCATACGGGTTCCTGTGAGTTATGAGGAGGTATTTGCTTACCTAGTAAAAGACACCTACCAGCCAATGATAGCAGCAGTAAACATAGTACAAACTTCGGCCACTTCTGATCGGGATACAGGACCCATGCTCGCCAGTGTTGGAATACCAAGAGTAGGCGCGTCCAAGTTCGCTTCCCATGCTTATGTAATCCGTCGTCGCGACGATGCATACTCATTGAATACGCCGCCGCCTATATATTCCTGCATTCTCGTGGCGTATTCCACCAGACTCTTACCTCGTATTTAATCTTATACTCCATGCACCATAACCTAGGCATTTGCTACCCTGCCGGATCTCTCTATGCTTCCATTATGCACCACAGTAGGATTCAGTTATATACCTGTACTTTACCAGTGTCTTCCCTCAGTTGTTTGACCACTCAAGTGTGCAAACCACTGAGGTGAGAACTTATCTTTTATGCTTATCTTTCGTTATCTTTACTGATGTATTGTACAGTATTACTATTCTAGGTGAATATAGTTGTTTGACCACTCAAGTGTGCAAACCACTGAGTATTACTATTCTAGCTAATTTAACA